>VWPU01016217.1:0-64149 GCA_013398955.1 Callaeas wilsoni
ATTATTATTATACACCTCAGGTTTAATCCCCATGATTATAAATATAGGACCCGTGTTTAGGTATGTTAAAAAAATAAGATCAAAATTAAAATCAATGAAATTTTTATTAGAGGATCAAATGGAAAGCTTAAACTCCACAAATCATGTATCACTTCCCAGGACTTCCAGCTGTAACTTGACAAACTGATGGTTCGCAAGACGAATGCATTTTATTTTATGATTTTTTTTTTAGACTCCAGGTTTTTGGGCGGCTGCCGTTCGGGCACAGCCTCGGGTGTGATAGAGCCGGGGCAGGGGGGACCCGCCGGGACCGCCGGCACCGCGCCGGCTGCGGGGGCAGCGGAGTCAGCTCGGGGGGCTGCAGGTTTTGGGACACTTTTGAAGCTGCTGCTGCTGCTCCCGCACTGTGGTCTCTGCTCTGGTCTGTTTTGGGTAATCGGCTAAAATCCCCGTGTTTGTGGGGTTTATTAAAAAAAAAAAAAAAGAAAAAAAGGAGACCCGTTTTCAATCTCCCAGCCCTTCGAACCTCTCTTTTTGTTCCGTGGTGTTTTTCTTGCTGTTCCCCCAGCACTTCTGTCCCCAGAAGCGATGGAGAGGCAGAGCGGGGGGCACCCGCGGGACGAGGGGCCCCGACGGGACTCTCCACGCAGGGATTTCTCGAGGAGTTGCTGCAAACCAGCCCCGTCCCCGGGTTTGCTCAGTCCAAACCAAACAAAAAAACCACCCTCCATTCTCACTGTGGGTATTTGCAATTTATTTACGTTTAGCCCCAAATTTACCAGAGATGACAGACTGAAGGGGGTGGTAGGGAGGGGGAAGCAATTCAATTAATTTGTAATCTTGCATTTCATTAGAAAATGCAAGAGTAATGATCGCGTCCAGCAGGCAGGGGGAAAAAATCATAAATGGAGATTTCCCCCTCCCAAATCAGATTATAAAATAAGCTTTTAAAAATTAAATTAGTTGATACGCAGTTGATCAGAGTAACCCCAGACTATGAGCGAGGCAAACACAACAAATAGAAATAACAAAGGGCACAAAAGTTGTCTTCTCTCCCCTCTTTCGGTGCAACCTCCGGGGCTGTTGGGGATTCCCGAGGGGGAGCAGAGCTGGGAATGGGGGGGATGAGCCGGGAATGGGGTGCGGGGGTGCAGCCTGCTCGCAACAGGGCAAACAATTCATTTGCAAACAGGGTTCTGCCGGCAGCGAAAAGATCCGCGTTGAACTCGCAGGAGCGGAGTTGTTTTAACCCGAGTTAAACCCAAAATCTGCAGAAAAGGTGCATTTGAGGGGGGCCGCGATGAACCTCGGACTCAAAGCGCGGAGCCCGATCGCCCCGGCCCGACCCGCAGTCCCTCCTTTCAAAATATTCATTGGCATTTCTTTTCTCCCTCTCTCTCTCTCTCTTCTTCTTTTTTTTTCTTTTTAAATTTATTTCCCTCGGAGGAACCTCCCCGCACCGTCCCGGGTGGGATTCGCTCCCCCCGGCGCTGGGAAGGACTGAGCGCTGCCGCTCGCGGGTGGGGCCGTGGGAAAGTTCCTGAAACCCCCCAATTCTCCCCGATCCTTCCCAGCCTAACTTCAGCTTCGTTTTCTGCCTTTTCTCCTCTCAATTTTCCATCCCGTCGAATAGGCAAAAAAACTCTTTAAATTGATCCAATCCATATTTTAATTCTTTTCCTCTAAAAATCGTTGAAGTCGAATTATCTCCCCTAAAACCCAAGAGGGGAAGTTTGGGGGAATATCGTGTGTTTCTGGGTCTGCTCCCAGCTCTGTGCCGGAGAAAGTGTGAAATCTCTCCTGCCACACGCTCAGACAAAGCCGTCTTGTTACACGGGATTTGTCGGGTCAAGCACGATCCTGTTTTAAGCCAGTTACTAAATGTAATTCTCCCACTTTGCCTCTTAATTTAGCAAACGAAAAAAACCCCGACTTTTCGCTGGGGGCATAAATGGCAGTGATCATTTGCCCCCAGGAAAAAATAAAAAAATAGGGATTTTAGCCACTTTATTATTCCTGCCACTAATGTTTGTTCATTTATAGAATGAACAGTATTCGAGAAATGTTTGAATGCACTAAAATTTCTGCATTTAATTAGAAGTTATTCTAATAGAATACCGTATTTGAAATTACAATTTTAAATATCCGCATTAAAAAAAATTCTTAACAAGGCTTTTACAGGGTCCTGAGCTGGTGGGAACCAATTTAGCTCCTTTGTGTAGCATCATCCCAGGGTATTTCCTATTATTCTTAGGAATTTGGATTGATTCTTTATTGTGAACTAAACATTTTCTTAATGTTCCTGTTTTTTCTCTTGGAAAAAAAAAGAAATAATAAAAGAAAAAGTACCCCCTAAATGAAAAAGTATCAAAATAGGAGTTTGTGTTTTGGAACTTATTCCATGCATACACAGAAACAGGAGATCTCAGGTGTGTGGTTGAACAAAATTTTTTAAACATGTCAGTCCTGCTCAAAACCAGTTTTAATTGCAAAACAATCCTTGAGATTATCTGTTGCAAAACATTAATCCGTTCTGAAGCTGCTTGAAATCTTCATACTGTAATTAAAGCAAAAGGATAAAAAGCGTGGGGAGTTTTTACTTTTTTAAGAGAAATAGTGTCTTTCACTGTCCCTGCTTGGCAGCATCCAGCAGCTTATGCAGCAAAGCCACCCCAGCAGCGGAGCCGTAAGTCTCAAATACTTTTGTCTCTCATTAAGACAAGGGGGAAAAAATTTTTTTAAAGAAACTTTAAAAAGTTTTGAGAAATTTTCTTAGAAAAAATGCAAGTATTCCCAGGGAGTCACCTGGGTCCTTGTTCTGGGTGTAGGCTGCCCAGAACAAGAAAAATCAATGTTTTTTATTACCCACCCAGTGCCCTGGAGGCCTTTGGAAGGGACAGATGACTTTGGAGGGGATGGGTGCCCACGGCAGGGCACGGCAGTGGGCTGGAGGCTGCAGCCCCCATTCAGAGAGGAGCTTGGCTGCCTTTGGATCCAGAGGCATTTTAACTACATTTCAGGCCACTCTCCTGATGCTTCACAGTTTGTTGGATTTTACCCTGTTGAAGAGCTATAAAAGCTCCAGCATGCTTTGGGCAAAGGATGGTGCCCTCCAGTTGTCTCTGGGTATGTGTTTCACCTGGCACAGTGGGCTCCCTCTGTCGCTGGCACCACTGAGGATGGTGTTACAAATCTCCCTGGCTAAGCGTAAGTGTCCCCGCTCTGCACATCAGCGAAGCTGAAAGATTCTTAATGTATTTATTTATTTTTTAATGTGGAAGGTGGAGGTGTCCTTAAAAGCCACCCTGCTCCCCCCTGCCTGCCTGGATCGCCCACCCTTGCGCGTGGTACCGGCGCCCAGCATTGTGCAGGGCTCTCCAGCCCCGCTCGGCCTTTTGTCAGCCCCCTTTTCTGTGTCAATCAGATGCCTTTTGTCAGGTCCCAGACATGTTGTGTCCACACGCACACAAATATCCCCGCGCAGAGCGTGGGGAACGCGGAGCACATTCAGATCGTGCGCCGCACCCTCCCGTGCCCGGGCACACGCGCAGGGGGCACTCGCACCATAAACAGCTGCAGCCCCCGCGGAGGGGTTGGAATTGAGCTTCAGGGTGGCTGGAGTGGGAATGGTGCAGGTGCCCATTCCCCAGCACGTCCATGTGTCTTTGGGCACTGTCTGTCCTGTGGAATGGAGCCGGGGGCTGCTGGCACTTCTCTCCCTCACTATGAGTTTCCCTTCCCTGTTGCTTTTATCCATCCTTTGAGATGGCTTTTTCAGTTTTACACCCATGTTTCTCAGGCACAGGTGATGTTTGATCGGCTCCTCAAGTCGTTCCTAGAAAATGTCCGTTTTACTGTTTTATATGCTGTTTTTGTGAGATCTGGTGCAATTACTGACACCAGGTGCCACATAACCACAACTTGGGTTTGGAGTGACCACCCATGTCTCTTCTCCCCAACTCCTGGGCTCCTGTCCCTCCTCAGCTGCCTGAGCCCTGAGCCTAGAGCTCGTTTGCTGCAGCTCAGAGGGCAACTTCGGGCTAAACCTCACTGCTTTGGGCACTGAGAGCACGGGGCTGGGGACCCGCACAGAGGGGTGGCAGCTGCTCGGCTGCTGGGATGGGGCCGGTTTCCATCTGTCCCCGATGGCTTCGTGGTGGAGACAAGACCTCTGCCTGTCCCCACAGCGCTGCCATAACCCCAGGCCGAAGCAGGCCTGGCCAGGCCGCTCCGTATCCCCAACCGCTGTGGCCTTGGCAGCACCCGCAGCTGCCCGGGCCTGGCAGCGGCGAGGAGGGATGGAGGGAGGCAGGAGCACCCCCGCCTGTGGCCCCCAAGTGCGGAAAATCCACCACAGCGGCCGCCGTCCCTGGGCATCAACAAAATGGCGTCAGGGGCTCCCAAATGGCGGCGCCGGGGGCTGGCAGGGAAGGTGCCGGCGCGGTGCCAGGGCCGCTCCGAGGGCACAATGACTGGCACATAACGGCCCTGGCCACGGCCGCCCCTAGCCATGGCCGTGCCAGCTGTAGCCCCCCTCCCTCCGCCTTGGCACAGGCAGGCGGCCCCGCCATGGCCGCCTCTGAGGAGGATTAAGGCCGCAGTTGTGTCTCCCTCTTTCTTTCCCCCTCAGTGGCTGAGAACAGGAAACGTGAACCTATCTGAGACTAATTGACTTGCAAATTAATCGTTTGTCCCTGTGCCTGATAATTAGTGCTAACGATTTTTACACCCCCCCCCCTTTGCTCTCTCCTCCTCCTCTTTATTTTAAAGGGGGCTGTTTTCCCTTTCTTTTCCTTCCCCCGCTCCTCTTTTTATCCACCCTCGCCCCAGTTCTTCCCCGAGGATCTCCAGCTGCCCCCGCCGTGGGGTGGGGATGGCACCGGGTTCGGGGTGCAGAGACCTGGCAGGGCGGCCGCTCCCACCCCAGCACCCACAGCTGCTGGTTTGCTTCCCACGCCTCGGTGCCAACCTCCACGCCAAGGACAATGAGCGGGGCTGGGAGAAGGGGTCAGGGCTTTGGGGGGCTGCAGAGGGGCTGGGAAGCAGGGAAGCGGTGCTCAGGGACATGGCATCGCTCTGGAGGCAGCTGCAGCTGAACCCATGATTCCAAATTTCCCAAATAGCCAGGAAACAGGTGTAAAAAGAAAATTAAAAACCACTTCAAAAAGAAGCAAAGGTTGGGGGTTGTTTTCTCCAGCCTTCCCTCTTCCTCTGTTTTTCTTCCATGGATATACCTTGTTTTCACAAGTCAAAAACAGTGTTTCTCCTGCAGGAAGGGAGCTCAATGAGAATGTTTGAGGCTGGGGATTGGAATCACTGGTGTTGTGGCTTTGTCCAAAAGTGTCACCTGAAGCAAGGGTGCTGCAGGGGATGGACAGTGCAGCAGCTGGAGCATGAAGTTAATGTGAGAGAAGGGGGGAAAGTGGATTTGTGGTCATTTTTGTGGTCTGAGGCCTCTTGGTGTGGCCCAATGGGGCTCATTTGTGCCAGAGCCTGGGGGCAGCTGGGCTGACGGAGAGGACATCTTCATATCGTTGGTGATATGTCAACAGGAAAAGGCAGTTTTGTTGAAATTGATGTATTTTACGGGAATATTTCCCTGTCAGCAGCAGAATAACCCCACTAATATGTTATTCCAATGCGTTTATTGAGGATTGGTAAAATAACATACCATAAAGTACCTCGGTTGTTTCATTTCAGTAAACTTCTGCTGTCTGCTGCATCTCCAGTGAGACTGTACTGCATAAATAATTGAAAATTCTGCATGAAATTGTCATGTTTCATTGCAATTCAAACCCAAACACTTTGTTACTCCTGCATGGGAACTCTTGAGAAATTCCACTCAGCAATTTTAATTTTTTTTTTTTTTCCCTGTTTGTTAGGAGGAAAAGATGCCATTTGAGGGGGATGTGTTGGGGTGGAGGGGGACCTTTTGTGATGCTGAGCTCCTCTTTTTTCGCTGGCTGGATGGGATTTGGATCCTCCCAGTGCCGGGCAGGGTGAGGGGTAAAACAGGCCCTCTGTTCCATGCTCAGGACCCTGATCGGCCCCAGATTGTGGCAGAGCCAGGGGTTTTCCACCCTCCCCATTCCTGACCCCGAGTCAGGCTGCAGGAGAGACACCCATGTCCAGCCAACCCACAGTTGCCCTCTAGCCTTCTCCAGAGTGGAGGGGCAGTTCCCACTGACCAGCTCATCCCCTCCAGCCAGGAGGCACTTCCTCCTCTGATGCTCAACCGTTGATAATTAAAGGGATCCGTTTCTTTGCAGTTCTTTCCCCCAAATGCTCCTGGTGCCTGACACAATTTGTCAGCCATACCCCTGTTGTAATCCTATTTTTGGTCCCCTCCCTACCCTGCTTTGTGTCCAGGGCTCTCTTCATCTCTGGTTGTGCAGCTCCCGCTGCTCAGGGGCTGCTGGTCCCCTTCCCTCGGAGCCGGGAGTCCATAAACCCTGAGCTGCTCCCAGCCTCCGCGCTCATGAACTTGCTCTGTTTGGTTTGTCCAGAGTTAATTGCACACAAACTCCGGCCTGTTGGCACACAGGGGCTCTTTGTTCCTGCAAGAATCACTTGCCCTCCAAGGTCACTGCGGCCAAGACCTGCTGTCCCCGAGGGTCACCCCACCGACATGCACTGTCAGTCTGATCCCTGCACCGTGGCCGGGGTGGGATGGGGCAGGTGGCTGCAGGGAGAAAGCTGGAACAGGAGCCGAGGCATTGGTGGAGCCTTTTGGGTCAAGCTCATTGAAGTAATGGGATGATTAGCAAGGATTGCTGAGCTTTATGGCTAGGGAGCAGGAGAGAGGGTGAAAGAGACGTTAGGGGTGGATTAACCCCTGTCAGACCTGTACAGGAGGTTTCCCAGATTAAACACAAATTCAGTGGTCTGTAAACGCTCCCCTTTCGCCGGCTGCTTCCCCAGAGCAGCTCTGGAGTTAAAGCTCTGCAGTTCATGTTAGGGACCCAACTTCCATGGCATCCCAATTCCTGCTTGTGCTCTTGAGCCCCATATCCCTTAACTCCCCTGAACGAACATCCCCGTGTCCTTAGAGGCTTGAGCCCCCAGATGCCAGATTAACCTGGATACTTGATTCCCATTAGCTTTCCAAAGTGCTCAGGAGCAACCAGTGAACTTTTATTGGGCTCATGGTCCCTTCAAGAGGTTTTGGGTGATGTTCCCATCTATACAGCACTGGCACTGTGGAGGGAGAGGCTGCACTGGACGTGGCTGTGATGGGTCTGGTATTCCAGGGTGGCAGAGACCCTGAAATCCTGTGTGGAAGTGGATGCTGCTGAGAGCCACCAGCCAGGGACACAGGTCACTTTGGTCTCCTGCTGGCTCAGCTTTGCAGGGGGACAGGAGTGGCTGCTGGTGGTTGCAGGCAAGAGCATCGAGGGAGGGCTGAGGTCGCAGTGAGGCCTCAGCGGCCCCTTGACAGGACTGTGACTGTTCTGAAAACCCTTTCTGACCTGCTTCCCAACCCAGACATAACCTCTGTGCTGCTGCTGGGGAAGTCAGTGCCTTCCCTCTTCAGCATCCTTGAGGCTCCATCTGGACGAGACCAAGAGACAGCAAGTTATAACTGGTTTCAGTGGGTATAACTTGGTTTACCAGTGGGCTGATAACTGGCTGCAGCAGTGGGAACGATGCCCTTCAATGCCCTCCAGAGTGGCAGAGGGCCCTGGGAGCTCATCAGTTCTGGAGGAGAAGTTCCCGCTGACCATGTCCTCAGGCAGGTGGGCACTGTCCCAGAGGTGGGCAGCCCTGTGCAGACCCCTCGGTGCTGGGCTGGCGAGACGCTGCCTCGAGGCAGTTTCCCAATCCTGCGCACCTGGTACTCTGTCAATGCAGCCACTTGGCTAAATGTGGGTCATTGTAGGAGGGTTCAGCCACTCAAGCAAACAAGCCTCAATTGCCCACTGATTGGGGTGGCTGAGAGCACCATCACTGAAATTTCTGAGGGGGGAGGCATTAATAATCCCCATTCTGTCTCTGCAGCCCTTGCCCCCTTGTTATTTCCCTCTTTGTGTCTTAATTTGGCCCATTATTATTATTTTATAAAAGGGCCTTTTCTCCACCCCCTCCCTCTTGAAGACACTCCTTAGACCGATGGGAAAATGGCAAGGAATAATTATGAAAAACATCAGTGAAGAGAGGGCCATCTGAGAGGGATTAAAGGATTACAATTAAAACTCATTTTAGGGAGGTGATGTGACATTAGCGTTTTCATTCTTCCCCCCACCCCCCTTCCCCAAACACCCTCCAGGATATCTGGGTCTAAGTTGATTAAATGACAAACTCCAGCTCAGAGGGAAACAACAACAAATTAAAAACTGAGCAAAATGAAAAACAACAACCCAAAAATGATTTACAAAATGAAGTGAAAATGAGGTCACTGAGAATTACTGGAAGTCTGGCAGCAGCTGGAAATGGGGTGGACAGAGCACCTGCTGCTAATAGCAGGTTTCTGGTGGTGGGAGCATCTCCCTGCTCCTTCTCCAGTGGCAGGTGAAGACGTCTGAGGTCTCTCCTCCAGGATACAACTGGAGTGTTGGGCTGTGGCAATGGCTGTTTTGGCAGGGCTGGTGCTCTGCACTGATTTTGCCAGCTCTGTGCTCCTCTGAGGCCGTGCTGGGCTTTGCTTTGGGAGCCGGGTGCGGATGCGGTGCTGGCCCCGCTCTCCCTCCAGCAGCAAGTGGATCCCAGCCTGGGAGGTGCCCCAGTGCCAAGGCAGCGCTGGGGCCCTCGTGTCGGCCTCAGCGTGTCCTTTCCTGGCGTGGATCCATGGCCCATTTTCTCATCTCTTTTTGCAGCTCTTACTGGTGGCTGGAGCCAACAGGCCCCCACCCCACGCAGCTTGGAGCAGCTCCGGCACCATTCCCAGCGCTGGGGCACGCTCTGACCCTCCCTGAGCAAAGCGAAGCAGAGGGCGCTGCCTGTGCTGCAGACACCTTCCCTCTCTCCTCCTTGTCTATCGGGATGCACAAAGGGTCCTGCCCATTCCACCTCCATTGTGGAGAATCCTGACGGGGCTCCTGAGGGTGGGAGCTGCTCATGGTGGCATTGAAATTCAGTGCTATCATAAATGAGGGGAGTTGGGAAAGGCAGTGTGCTTGGAGTGGGAACTGACACTTCCAAATGGAAAAACACGCTGAGCTGGGATTTTATTTATTGTGGAAAGCAAATTCTAGGATGATTGCTGGCCGTTTCAGTGAATGAATATGAAGCCTGGGGTGGGGGATTTCCCTTTATAAACCAAAAATATCTGTAAACAAAATTATTCAGATGATGTGGACACCTAAACCCATGCTGCCAGCCCTATTTGGAAGCAGGGATTACATGAAGGTGCGGAGGCAGATGAGTGACTTAGGCTCTGCAGTTCACAGTGCTTAGGAAGTTTTGGCTGCCAGAATCTGATCTGTAGGGCCCCAATAACCACAGTGGGACTGAGCCCACATCCTGCCCTGAAAGCACAGCTCTTACTGCTTAAACTCAGCCACAAAGCCTGTAAGTGTGTGGCCTGGGAATGCTTTCCCTCCAGCCTGTGCATTTCGGCCGTGCAGCTTTGGGCTGCAGAGCGAGAGCAGAGAGGAGTTTCTCCTACATCCTCCTGTTTCTCCTGCCAAAGAGGTCGGGCTCAAACCCAGCCTCTTCCCTTTCGCCTCCGTTCAGCAGCCTGGCATAGCTGGGCATCTCATCACGTGGCCGTGCACGTGGGCGCGAGCGCTCGTCATGTGAGGTGCCATATCGTGTCTCATATTGGGAGGCAGGGAGAGCTGAAAAAGCTTAACGGAAGGGAAACTCCCCCTCCTCCCCCCAGATCCAGCCTATTTTCTTTCCTCTTCTTTTGTTTCTGATTTCCGGAACTATGCGGCAAAGCAAAGCGTGGGGAGAAGAAAGAGGCTGAAGAGAGCTGGCATCTGGCAGGGAAAAGAACAAAATAGCAGAGCAGGGCTTTCCTAGGCAGGAGCGGGGAAGGCGAGCAGCGGCTGCTTGGGAGCTGGGCAAGCCTCGGGAAAATTCAGGCTCTAAACATGGAGCTGGCGCCAGGCAGGTATAAACGGGCACAGAGCTCGCTGGTAAAGGCAGCAGAGAGGTCAGCCCAGCAGCCTGAATTGTACTCATCTCACGGGCATCCTCCTCGCTTCCCTCCTTCACAGGATCTTGATATCCCTTGATATCTTCCTTGATATCCCTCCTGCTCCATCCCTCTGAGCCTGTCCCAGCAGTGAATTCCCCGAGGACACGCACTGCACCTCCTGCCCAGTGTCAAGATGCTAGTGTGATTTGGCCCCAAACAGAGAGGAGGTAGAGGTGGAGGTCATTCTCCTGCAGACGCTTTCTCTGAGGCTTGAATGATCAGTGTGGCACAGTTCATCCTGCGATGTCCCTTTTACAGTCGGGGCTGAGAGATGCCTGAATATATTTTATTCCTGTTATTTCCTCTGTCCCGGCCAGTAGAGAAAGAAGTCTTTGCATACAGACCCAATGTTAATTAGGTAAATTAATTAGGACCAAGATGCAGTGTTTTCCCCCTGAGGAGGAAATACAGTAAACTCCATTTTTGTGAGTTGTTTATTCAGCCAGGGGGGTCGAAGGAGAATAGCCGTGTCAAAGAAGCTGCCATTTTCAAGGTCCTTGTGTCCCTTCTGCGCCGCCCTAGAAAGGGAACAAAACTCTGTTGACAGCAAAATCTCAGCAGGAGCCCCTGGGCTGAGGGGCACAGGGAAGCAAAGTGGAAAGGGTGCCAGGTTTCCGAGTGCCTGGAGGGAACAGGCTTTGGTCTCTGGCATTTCAATGGACCGGGGAAAGCAAATCAGCCCTTTCAAGGCCAATCATGCTGTTCTCGAAGGCACACACTGGAGACAATGTGCCATTGGCAGCGGGGCAGCAGGAAAGGGACTGGGTGGCCATGGCAAGGGTGAGGGCAGGAGAGCTACCGAGGGCCAAGAGCCAGTGGCCATGCTCCTGCTCCATCGATCCCACCCTCAGAGCCCTGTGAAAGGCGCCGGGATGCACTGGAGCATCAGGAACGGCCCAAGGAGGCTGTTGGGATGGGGCACCCACGTGTGTTTCTATTTTGTGTTGTCTCTTCCTTCTGCACCAGCAGAGTCATGGTTCGTGTGGTGAAGGAGCGTGGAAGCACCGAGCAGCTCCCTGACCTTCTCCCCACCCTGGCCTTTTATTCACAGTTTTTAATTCATTCCACCCTGAAAGCCTGTGACCCAGAAGAGCCTGATCCCAGCCCATGAGCCTGCTCCTGGGTCTCTCCTGGACATGGGATGTTTATGCGTGGATGGGTGGACTCCCCGAGATGTGCCGTGGGATGGGCAGGTTCGTGGCTGCAGCTGGCGTGTTTTCATGCCCGAGTGCTGCTGTGTCTCCTGGAGAGGAGCAAAGCTGGGTTTGCCTTGGCAGCCTCTCCCAGCCCAGTGCTCTGCCCACAGCACCATCTCCTGTCGGCATCGCTCCGGCTTGCAGGGGCAGTGCATCCTGGGAATTTCCTTCCCCAGTGCCAGAATACCTTCACCCCAAGTCCGATAGTGCAGATGATCTTCCGTCATCATATTTAACCCCCCCTCCCCATCCCTGACCAAAGCCAGGATGAAAGCGGCGGGGTTTTTTTCCTCTTTCTTTCTTTTTTTAATAGCGTTTCATTAGCCTCCAAATCAGACAGGCGAAACAATGGTGTTCTGTCAGCGATGGGCTTTCGTGCTGATTTCATCTCCTCTCTCATCCGTATGCAAACCAGCTTCCAGCAGGCTTTGGTCATGCCATGGAAACCGAGGTGCAGGCCCGGAATGGGGGTTCTCGGAGTGAGAAATCTCCTGTTCGCTTTTTCCCATTTGCATAATGCAACTTTTCTTCCCCCAGACACTGAGGCGCTTTGTTTATAGAGAGCCGAGAGAAAAGGGGATGCTGGGGACAGAGAAGGGACCGCGGGGAGGGGGGAAGCGCCCGGTGGGAGTGGGGAAGAGGAGGGCAGAGCTCGCTAAAGAAGAACACGCAGAGAAAAGTGCGGGGCGACTGGAAGGGAATATATATGAGGATGGGGACTGGGAAATGGGGCTGGGCCAGTTCCCCGTGATCCTGGGACCCGTGCGCTCCTTTGGCCTCTCTGTGCCAGCCGAAGGGTGTCGGGGGGACTTGGCGTGGCTGAGGATCCAGCTGGGAGCCTGGATCTGAGCTGAATTAAAGCCGGTTGTCATGATAATGCCCCCCAGAGGAAGCAGGAGCCTTTTCAAGCCTTGCATGAAATACCTCAAAGGGTTTTGTGCAAGAAGCCTCTAAGATCTTCAACTGGTGGAAACCGAAGGTTGTTTGGGGGGATAGTGACCCAGGGGGCACACGGGAAGGTGGCTAAGTGACAGCCAGCAGAGCGTGAGGACCCGGTTGTCCTGGGAGGTGGGGGCAGAAACCGTGGGGGGATAAAATCATCCCGGATTTATTCCCAGTGGTGTGTGGGGTTGGGAGAGAAGGAGGTTAACAAAACAAAATTGCAACCCGTTTCTTTCCCTTGAAACGTGGCAAACTGCAAGGTGGCACAGGGAGGTAGGAGAGTGAAGGGGTCGAATTGTCCAGTCCCTACCAGTATCCCCAGTTTGTTGGAGCCATTGGGGCCGACTTACCGCCCGCCTTGTATGTGGGGATCTGCTGCTCTTTGCAAACCATTTCGAGCTCTGCAAGGGCAAGGGGCTGCTCTAATGAGTCTCATCACCTCTGATGGCTGCACCTCCTAGAAACAAACCTAGTTCTTGTGGCTCCATCCTGGGCAACAGACTTTGATTTGTGAATTGGATGGATGCACGATTAATAGTAATAATAACAATAATAGCAACGAAATGTATTAATCAGTGACGGATGACAGACACGAAACCTGCAATTAGAAGTATTTTAGGATATGTAAAAATCCCTGTAAATGATTTGCAAATGAGGTGCAGACAGTAAAGCAGGCGGCAATGGAGATATTTTTGGGTTTTGCCTCAATGTGGGACTGCTCTGTTTTTAAGGTTCTTCAGTGTGAATTGGATGTACAGACACGCTCCTGAGGCAAAGTCTTGTGTTGGTACTGCAAAATGTGTGACTGTTGCTCCAAAGTGTGGGATGTTCCTCCAGGACCAGTGAAATCCTGCAGGGCAGGGCCAACAGAACTACAGGCAGGAGCCTCAGTGATTCACAGGCTCCTGCCTGCACATGGAAATTGCATGGATTTAGACGGGAATTGTTCAAACCTCACTTGTGCCATTTGCACTTCAGGGGTGTGGTTGCACATGGTACCAGACGTTACCCCAACCCTGTTAAAGAGCAACTGGGATTCATACTGGATGATCTACAGAATGTGAAATATTAAATCTTTACCTGTGGGCAGGAAAATTCTGCAGTCTCATCCCAGAATCTGGTATTCTGGGACAGGAGGAAAAGTGGAGGGAAAATATTTGTGCTTTGGAGGATTCTGCTGTAAGTCTGTGGAGTCCCTGTAGCCAGCAGGGATACCCACCTGGACATTCCTCTCAGGTGCACTGGTACCTCCGTGTAGCACAGCTCTGCGTCACTGATGTGCTGCATGGAGCAGCTGGGATGCTGCAAGTGCTCTGTAAAAGGGATGGGGATTGTGAGGAGTCTGGTTTAGGGCTTTTCCTCATTGTTTTTAGTCTGGTTTCTGCAGAAAATGAGATTTCTGCCATCACAGGGAATTCTGTCATTTCTCACCTCTCTCCCAGGAACTTCCAAAATAGGATGACTTCAGCTCCATTTGGCTCAATGTCAGTTTCTGATCCCCTGTCAGTGGGAACTGCTTTGGGACTTCAGTTACATTTATTTTTTCAGAAGCTCATTTCTACTATTGGTTCCAAAAAGCTGTTTTTACTTCAAGGCAAGACTGGAGAAGGGCTGTGACCTTTCCCTTTGGACAGGGAGGGAGAGGGGTCTGTGTGGTGAGGGTTTGCCAGGGTGCAAACTGCAAATGCCTCAGCCTAAGGAGCTCTGTGATTAACAAAGCATCAGAGCATTCCAATCCTAGGAGGCTTCAGTCCAGAGTTTCTGGAGGAGGCTCACACACCTCAGACTGCGCCTGTACTGAGAGCTGCTTGTGGACTCCGGCAGCTGCCTGTCCCAAGCCCATTGTGGTGGCCTTTGGACAGTGACATGGGATCGGAGGAAGGAGCAAGGTGTGATTAAAACACATGAATAAAACCCTTGGGCTTTGCAGGTGTCCCATGCCAGGACAGAAGGGGCAGCAGGTCAGTGGCTGCCGGAGCAGGGAGGGGACTTTCCGGCATTGCTTCCACGCTCACCCTCCAGGCCTCCAGCCTGCTGGTCATGCCAATTTGTCACCAAGCTGGGATTTCAATTAAACCCCAAAAGAAGGGGTCAGAGGTTATGCAAACACGTTGGTAAAGGCCACTCGCCTGGAGGGCTCTCCCAGGGCCACTGGAGCCGGCCCCTTGCTTTACACAGTCCCGATTGACCCGGGCTGAGGTCGGCATTGTTCCCCGTGCTCCATTCAAGAGGCAGTTTGTCAATAAAATTGACCTCTCAGCTCCTGGGGGTGCTGCCACCTCATCTTCCTCCCTTTCCTGACAGTTCGGCTGGTGCAGAGCTAACGGTCCCTCTGCCGTCCTTGTGCCTCTGGACATGCCGAGGGTGAGGGCAGGGATGGGAGCAGGAAGGCCACGTACTGCAGGAAGGCCCTGCAGCAATCACAGCAGCTTCTTCCCCCATGGTGGTTTTTATACTGGTTTCTGCCTTTTGGGCTTTTGCACTGGAGGGCAGTTTCCAGCTGGACCCCTCAGAAACACCATCACAAACAGCGGGTTCTGTTCGTCCTCTCCAGACCTCATTCTCCTTTCAGGACCATCGTTCTCACAGCTGCCTCCACAAGAATGCCGTGATGGTTTTCTGCCCCTCACCACTCAGGCTGGGTTGGGATGACCTCGAGGTCCCTCCTACAGAACTAAGCCCCATTGTCCCTCCCTGTTACACAACTGACACCAAAGTCCCACGCAAGGCAGCACCTCTCCCTACCAAGCCATGTGCCCACCAGCACATCTACCCACCGTGGGCATGATCCCACTTTTCAGGGAGGTGTGAGGCTTCCCGGTGGGTTTGGGTGGTGGGACTGCACCGGCCCCTGTGCTGGTGTACTAATTGCGCTGGGCAGCATTGCAAACAAGCACTGCTTGAACCCACAAGCCTGAGGAGGCCATTTCAGCTGCAAGATAAATGGATATCGTGGAGCAAGTGGCAATTAGCGTGGGTAAAGAGCCCCTTAGTGACTGTCCCTTACATAACACCTTTGTTCCAGGCCCTTCACTTCATACTCAGTTTGTAAATAAACTTGACTCCCAGTTTTACTGGGGCCTTTATTCCGTCTATTTTATTTTATTATTCTTTGAACCCGAGGAAGAATGAGTCGATTGTTCACCCCCAGGGACATGCAGCAATCTGAGGTCCTGCCCGGCCTGGCGGTGCCCACTCGCCCCAAAGTGGGCACTGGCAGCAGCCCACGCCAGAGCCACCCACGCAGCTACCACAGCAGCGATTTTAATTGCTTTGCCCCTGCCGATGGTGCCCAGGGGCTCATTACGCCTCTGGCAATGAATGGGGCCTGGAAACACGGTTCTGTAATTGCAGTGGCGATGGGGACTTTCACTGGGGGGTGGCTTGGCAGAGGGGCTGAGCTCTTCCCCCAAAGTTTCAGGTCAGGGAGGAAGCCTGGGGGGCTCTGGATCAGTCCAAGTGCAGGGACCTGTCTCTAATCCACACCGTGTCCTCCCTGTCACCATCTAACCTGTGGGAGGCTTTTTCTACACTTGCGATGCCAGTGCAAGGCTGGCAGTGAGCAGAGGCTCCACAGCACGGTGGGATGTGATTTGGAGGATTTGGGGTGCCCGGTCCCAGGCTTTGGGCATGTTGTTGTGAGCAGGGCTTGATGGCTCTCCTGCCTCTCACCTTCCCTTGTCACTTTTGCCAAGTCCTTTTCCAAAGGGCAGGGCTGCTAGGGGAGTTACCGAGGTGTTTAGTGCCATGAGTGGTGGCTCTTCCTCCACTGCCGCCTCTGCCTGGGCTCTCCCCTTGCTGCTGGTCTTTCAGACCAGTGCTGGTGATACTAGCCCCGTACTGGGAAGCCGTCGGGCTCTTTGTTCAGTGTGGGGATGGTCAGGCCCCTGCTCCTCTCCCAAGCCTTCCCTCTCCCATATGGTGCCCATTATTAGATGTGTGCACCAGCCTTGTCTGACAAGGAGCTTTACAGGTGTCGCTGGGATAACGATTCACACTCTGACAAAGGTGGGAAAGATGATTAGCTGGCTTTCTATCAAACAGCACACGGCATCAGCTGCTCCGGGTGGGGGGGAGGTGGCGGCGGCTGTGGATGTGTAAGGACATGTACGCCGGGAGCTCAGGGAGCCCAGGCTTTGTCCTGCTTCTAATTCCAATGGACTCTTGGGCACCTCTTTGTGTGCCTTAGTTTCCCCAGCTGTAACAGAGGGATGTTGTTATTGCTTTGACTTGTAAAACACCCTTCGAGCAGCTGATTGAGCTCCTGCATTAGCAAGAGGTGAATTAGGCAGGTCTTTTGGCAGCTGGGCTGCCACGGAGAGGGCAGGGGAGCTGTCAGAGCTGGGGCTCTCAGGGGACAAGGCTGGAGGGGGGGGAGCATGAATTAAACAACCCTGCCGGACACAGGCATGCGGTGCAGTGTGTCCTGAAGGCTGTGAGAGCCCTGTGGCGTGGGGAAGGGTCTCTGGTGCCAGTGTGGCATGGGCAGGTGGGCAGGACTTGCTCCATGCAGATGTGTCTATGCCTTGCCCTGCCTACATCGTGTCTATGGGGCCTTGGGCTTTTCCTGCTGATGTATTTTAAATAAAGAGTCATTTAGCAGGCAGATCCCGGCATCATTGAGTCTGACACGGGCACACTGCACACCCAACCCCTGCGAGCTGGTGGAATTTCTTCAGCTCTTTCCATATCTTGAATACTGTTGGAGAGAGAGGAAAAATAGGAAAATGAGAGTAAAATGAGCTGTTCTCAGCTGCCCTTTGCTGCAGTGCAGGGAAAGCTGTTCTGTCTCACATTACATCTCCCTAGGTCAGGCTGCGATCCGGAGGTGAGTCCTGCCTTGAAAAGCGACGGAGCAGAGGGCTCCCTGCAGGGCTGGGGAAACTGAGGCACGAGCGGAGTCTGGCACCCAAACCACCCCCGAGGCAGAAGAGGTGTGAAGGGGGGTGCTCGCCCGAGCTCCTCGTGCTCGGTCGGGGTGCGATCGTCACCCCGACACCACCGCGACCCTCCCGTCCCGGGACGGCCCCGGGCGCTGCGGGCAGAGCCGGTGCTGCCTCTCCCCGAGCCCCGGGCCGGCGAGATTATCTGCTTAGCTGCACCATCTGTTCCTCAAACTGCCATCATTATGTTCAACTTGGGAAGAAAACGGCCCCTACAGAGAAGCAATTTGTTCGCTGACTAAACCTTTCAGGCTCTCGCCGTCCCCGGCTCCCGCCGCCGCCGCACGGAGAGCTCCGCGCTCGCGGCCGCCGCGCTTAAACAACTGCGGGGAGAGCGGCGGCCGCGGGCCGGGCACGCCGGGGAACGGGCATGGGGAGTGCGCAGGACTCCCCTAATCCGATTACAAAACATAACAGCCTTTCAGAGGGGCCGGGGGCCGGGTGAGGGGAGGAGGAGGGAGGTCCATTTCACACCCGACCCCGACGTCTGAGGGTCTCGCAATGATCTCACTGGAGGGGCTTTTCTTCCCGTCGCAGTGGGTTGCTTTTGAAATGTGCTGCGAGGAGATCAAAAAGGAGAAGGGGGCTGCCCTGGGAAAGGGGAGGAGAGGGCTGGGAAGGAGGTGAGGTGGGAGGGGGTGGCGCGGGGCTGGGATGAGCCCTGCACCTCAGGCTAGGGGCGACGACTGGAGCCCAGCACCCTCTTGCTGGAGCACCAGCCCTCGTGCCCCTTCTCCCTCTTGCATCTCTCTTCTCCCTCTTGCATCCCGCTTCTCCCTCTAGCGTGTCGCAGGGACAGGGGTACAGGTCCTCCCCTGCCGCCTGAGGGAGGAGTGGGGCTGTGGTCCCTGCAGAAACCTTCCCCAGCGCCTGCAGTGGCAGCAGAAACGGAGACGGGTGACCCACTTCCCTGTGTTTTGTCACGGAACTTCTGTGACACCAAGGCATTTAATGTGCTGATTTCACCAGTTTTCTGTAACGGACAATGAAAGTGGGAAAAGTTAAAGTGATAGTTTGCGTTATATAAAAGCAAGAAGTTTTGACTTTCTGCTGTGTTTTAAAGTGATGTTTTATGATCACCTGCAAACAAATGCTCTTCATCACATTTTTTGCATTTTTTTGTTCAGTCAGTTAAATGAAATCTTCGTGCTTTAACAGCAGTAGATATCAGAACAAGATGGTCCCACCTGTGGCTGCTTTGGTTGAGTAGCAAAGCACTTGCCCCAAACTTCGCTGTGCTGGCCCTGCACCCCCTGTCCCCTCTGCGTGGGGTGGGGCCGTGGTCCCCTCCTCAGGGATGGTGCTGGCAGCTGGGGACACCTGTGCCTGCGGGAATCCCACATGGTGAGTGCTGGAGTCTGGCACAGGAAGCGTAAAATTGTCTGGCAGCCACCCCAGGCTCGTGGGAGGTGGGACCCCAAGGTGTCCCCCCATGGGGGACCCCCGGCACATCCACCACCGGCCCTCTAGGAGTCCTCTGGGGCTGTGCCTCTGCTGCAGTTGCTGCAGGACCCTCTGTGGGTTCACTGGAACTACCACATTCCCAGGGTGTTCAAATCTGCTCCCAGGCAGGTCTGAGGGCTGCTGACCACACCTGGGACAGGCAGGTGGGGTGACAGTCTCTTTGCGGGGGGACGTGGGGCTGGGGTTCTGGGTGCTGGGGGTCCTGGGGCTGCAATGGCCAGAGGAGCGTCTCTCTCACAACGGGGCTGAGTGCTGGGGGCATTTTTTCTTTCAGAGGAGGGCTCTTCCTTAGCACCAGCCCCTGGTGCAAGGCAACGAGTGGTCAGGGGAAGGCAGGGGTCACCCCTGTGCTGGGCACCCCAGTGTCACCCTGCTCCTGCCCCTGGGTGCTGGCCGATCTGGCTGTCCCGCGCTCCGGCAACCACACCATCCTTGAGTGGGTGGGACAACCCATGAAACCCAACAAATGGGCATCAGTGTTTGGGATGCAGGGGAAACTGGGGGCCTTTCCTTTCCTCCCTGGAATGACACCTGAAGGAAATTGCCAGCAGAGCTAGGTGAGAGACAAATCCCTTATCCCCACAGCAGGTGCTGTGAGAATTCAGGAGCAAATCCTGAACCTACAAAAAAATCCATGTATTTTAATTGTTGTGTGCAAAAGTGTCTGTACAAAGTCTTTGCTGCTTTCTGCTCAGCCTCCTGTGCCCATTCCCCAACACAGTCATCCCTCCTTCCCACATTGCCTTCCTTCAGAGAGCAGCTGATGGGGAAACTGAGGCAAGGAGCAGAGATGGGAAGTGGCTGAGCCAAGCCTGGACACTCTGAGGTGACCCTGGGAGCAAGAGCCGTGTTGCTCTCACAACAAGCACTGGGATACTGCAGCATCTCTTCACCCTGCAAAGGCCTGTGGACACCCAGCTTCTCCCAAAACGTTTGGGACCAGGAGCTGGCACGCACATGGGAATAAGCATGGCTATCTCCAGAGCAGGCTGCTGGGAAGTTCAGGCTGCCAGAAGCCAGCTGGCACTGGCAATGACAGACGATTGGTGGTGCAGGACCTCACCGGGAATTCGGGGTCATTACACCAAGGTGCTGATGCCCAGCTCCTTTCCACTTGCCAAGGGGTCACATCCTTCCTTGGCCACCTGCACCAGAGACATAGAGAGGGACAGAAATGGGCCCTACTCAGGGCAGATCAGGGCTGGGTGGGGCAGGAGAAAATGGCCTCAAGTTGCACCGGGAAGGTTTAGATGGAATACTAGGGAAAATTCTTTCATTGAAAGCGTTGTCCAGCTCTGGCACAGGCTGCCCAGGGGAGTGGTAAAGTCACCATCCCTGGAGGGATTTAACAGACTTGTGCATGTGGCCCTTGGGGACATGGTTTAGTGGTGGCCTTGTCAGTGGTGGAACGGTTGGATTTGGTGCTTTTAGAAGGCTTCTCCAACTTGAAACGATTTAGGAATTCTATGAGTTCATGACCAGAGGCATTTACTGCAGCTCTCCTGCCCTAAATGCTGCTGCAAGAGGAGGGAGAGTACCAGCAGCTGGGGGGAATATCCAACCCCTGCTGCTGCCCGAGCCCCATAAACCCATTTTTACCAGCAATTCTCCAGCTTTACCTCCAAGAGGACGGTGTTTTCCAGGTACTGCGCATCGCGAGGAGACCTCAGCACCTTGGTTTTTAGGACGGCACCTGAGGACGCCGAAAGCCGGGCGAGGGCGTCTGAGAGCGGGGCGGCCGCTGCCCGGGCTTCCCCTGACATCTAGCGGCAGCGCCGGGCGGGCGGCGGGGAGCCGGGACCCGGGGGGAGCCCAGAGCCCGGCGGGGAGCCCTGACCCCGGGAGAAGCACGGACCCCGAGGGGAGCCCCGGACACGGAGGGGAGCACGGACCCGGGGGGATCCCCGGCCCGAGGGGAAACCCGGCCCCAGGGGGAGCCCTGAAACCAAGGTGAGAGGTGAAAACCATCGGCCTGCCCGATGGGGATGCTTTGCTTTGGGGCTGCTCTTGCCCTTTCCCCCCAAATCCATCAATTCCCCTGGCCCTCACACCCTCCATCCTGTTCCACTGGAGGCAAAACTCACCTGTGAGGCAGCCCCCGAGCGTTGCAAGCAGCAGGGTGAGGGGCAGGGCACTGAGCTGGATGAACGCTTGGTCAGTGACCGTCCGCCTGCCCTGGGCCACCAGCGGGAACACAAGCTCCAGCCTGCAAGGCAGAGAGGGGACAGGCTTTTGGGAGCTTGTTCTCACAGGCTTATGGCTCTGGGTGATGTCTTCTAAAGGGGTGCTGTAACATAGGGTGAGTGGAGCAGCCCTGATCTCAGGGGTCGTGGGGGCCCCAGTTTGGTGCATCAAATCACTGGCACACCTGATTCTGGCTCCTCTCACCTGTCACCAAAAGTGTCTGCGGTGGCCAGCAGCGTCAGCAGTGTCCCCAGCAAGGCTCCCAGTATCCCCGGCAGCCCGTGGATGTTGTGAACCCCACACGTGTCCTGGATTTTCAGCCTGGAGTGCAGGACGGGCTGGAGAGAGTGTAGGGAAGAGCTGGTATTGGGATGGGGGTCAGTTGCCCAGGGAGGCTGTGCTGCAGCCCCGTGTTTGCAGGTTTGGGAGCAGATGGTCCTCTGACCTGGGATCAGTGTCCTTGGCTGTCCCAAGGTGACTCACCGTGAAGAATCTGAAGCCAAGTGGGGAGATCAGGCCAGCCAGAAACCCTGCGATGAGGGCCCCAAAGGGGGTGACCAGCATCTCCCCAGCCATACCCATCACGGCCATGCCAGCCAGGGTGGCATCCTGGATCTGAACCTGATGGAGCAGGACATGGTATGGGGAACTGGCTCCATGGAGAGCATCAGCATGGGACTTGGGGTAGGTTGTCTTCCACAGGGATCAAACTGGTTCTTAATGAACCTAAGAAAGCCTAACAGGCATCCACTTTTTCCCTGGGTACATTCAGGCTCACTACCCCTGTAGGAAAGGATGTGGGCAGGGCATGAAGCTTGGGTTTGTCCCAGGAGAGGACCTACCATCTGTGGGGTGCTCTCCTCGTAGAGGACAGGAGAGAGGATGAAGGTGGCAACGGTACTCGCCACCAGCGAGAAGTAGGAGTTGAGCACTGCCCAGTTCTCGGCGTTGTTGTGGACAGTGGTGGCAGAGGTGAAGCTGGGCCAGAAGATCCACAGGTAGATGGTTCCTGCAGGGAATAGAACAGGCAGGTCTTGATGCTGGAGTTGATCCTTTGTGGGACAGAAACTTCTTGCGGGTGCCAAGAGATGCACGTGGCCACAGGTTGCAGCAAGAGAGGTTCAGGTAGGATACAAGGAAAAACTTTTTCTAGAAGAGCATGGTGCAGCCCCATGACAGGTTTCTGGGGAGGTGGAGGACATCTGTCCTTGATGGTTTGCAGGAATCTCCTGGTCAAAGCCACAGCCTCACTATCCTCATATTGCTGACGACTCTTCCACCACCAGCTCTGTGACTCAGGTGTTGCAGGGTTTGAGCTCCGTACCAACCACAGCAAAGACATCCATCTGGTGCCCCATGTCCTGCCGCTCTTCCCTCTTCCTCTTGTCGTTGTGAGGCTGGTACAAGACCCGTGAAACCATCAAGCCGAAATAAGCACCAAAGGTGTGGACGGTCAAGGAGCGTCCACTGTCGCTTACCTGGTGGGTATGGAAAAGCACTGTGCAGGAAGTGGGGATAAGGGATTTGTCTCTCCAGACGAGGCAGAACTTGACATGAGGAGCCTAAACCCATGGCCACTCCCTTTCTGGTGGCTCCCCAGGCGGTGACTCACCCCCATGAGACTGAGCAGGATGTATTCATTGAGAGTGCACAGGATGACTTCCAGCAGGGCCAGCAGCAGCATCTGGACAGGGTTTACCCTGCCTAGAACAGCTCCGGTGGAGATCAGAAGAGCTGCGGTGCAGAAGTCAGCACTCACCATGCTGGGAAGGAGAGGAAAGGTGTGGGACTGGACCTGGCACTGCCAGGGATGAGCACAGGGGCTAGGGAGAACTGGGCGGGGACAGGACCTGAGCCTGCAGCCCAGGCCCTGCATCCCACTGCTACTGCAAGCCGAACAGGGAGCCAGAGCCTTGTGATGCTGGTGACAAAGGGCTGGCTGGGCTTGAGGCAGGTGGGGGCCAGGGTGCCCCCCTAAATGCCTGGCTGCAGCCTTGGCAGTACTTACACAGCCCTTGTAGGGCAGTACTCAAGCAACACAGAGGCCTGGTCCTACTTGTCTTCAAAATCCTCCTCCAAAGCAGAGCCATGAGTTTTACAGAGGAGGGAGCCAGTGTGCCAGGGCTGGGCTGGGATGAGCTGTCTGGGCAGCAGCAGCTCCCTCCTGCCTTACCTCTGAGCTCCCACGTAAATTTTGCCATTGAGGAAGAAGTTAAAAAACCCCTCGATCAGAACAGCCCACTGGATGGCAAAGGCTATGATGAGGATGCTGATGGCCGCACTGCCTGGCCCATAGCGGCCGAGGAATGCCACCAGGAGCCCGAAGCTGAGGAGCACTTGGAAGTGGACATCCTGGTAACCTGGTGGAGGAGACGCAGAAGGATGGGTCTGGAGGTGTTGAGGGCACACAGCCACCCTCCTGCCTGTTGTCCCCGAGGGGACAGGACTCAGACACCCCCTGCTCTAACAGGCTTTGGGGAGCTGAAGGCTCGCTCCGCTGATGTGTGTCTGGAACCATGCTGGATGATCTTCCTTGGAGATCTGTAGTGGGGAGTGCCGTGACAGGTAAAACCGTCCCTGCCTGATGTGACCCAGTCACCCTTTGCAGTGGCTCCTGGCCACCCCGTCTGCAACTGCCCTGTCCAGATATCTCAGGACACTCACACAGCCCAGAAACCTTCTGGGATGGCCGAGAGAGGTCTGCGCCCACTAGACCAGCATGAAGGTGGGTCTGAGATGTCAGCACCCCTGGGACCTCGCTTCTGCCCCTGAAAACATCACATCCCAATTCATGGGATGAGGAGAGAGGAAGGATGAGCAGAGAATTGGGACTAGTCTGGTATCATTTGATGGCAAACCAGAGGATGGGGGACTCGATTCTTGCTTGGGCTAAATGCCCTTTGCACCCCTTGAGCTGACAGCTGTTGCCCGACTTTCTCCATGAGTCACTGCCTGGGTGGGGTACGTGGGCAGGTGAAACCGGGAGAACCTGCCAGCTGCCAGCTCCCTGCCTGGTGGCTCCACTCGCTCCTCTCTCTCGGCCAGGGCACTCTGAATCTCCTCTCCCACTGACCACCTTGTCTTTGCCTCAGAAAGCGAGGGTCAGCCCCTTATCCTGGCAGGAATTCGGCAGTGATGCCCAGCATGCAGTAGGATGCTCCCGGCAGGGCAGACCCCTGGCCCCCCATTGGACCCTGTGGTAGCACCCAGGGAGCCAAATCCTCT
Organism: Callaeas wilsoni; assembly: GCA_013398955.1. NCBI lineage: Eukaryota > Metazoa > Chordata > Aves > Passeriformes > Callaeidae > Callaeas > Callaeas wilsoni. The sequence continues at coordinate 24,096 of VWPU01016217.1, forward strand.
GTGGAAGGGGCTCGGTGTAAATCCCCCAGCACTGCAAAACTCAGCCGGTCAGTGAGAAACTCTGCAGACCCTAAAGTGCCAGGAGCAGCTGCTGTGCTCCCTACCAGGCATGGGAGGATGATCCCTAGTTTTTCACTGCACTCAGTGATCCCCTCTGAGCTCCAGCTGTAACACATGTCCTAGACCCAAATACCCCTCTTTTGGGGCTGGCTCTGTCCAAGCATTTCAGAAATCCTTGCAGCATGTCTGCTTTACCCCCTCTGGGATGCACCAGTACCCCAACCCTGCAGCTCGATGTTCCCTGTCTGTATAAGTCTGGAAGTCTGTGACAGGTCTGCAGCCTGAACTGAGCACGGTGACACCCCGTGCCATCCCCTCAGCAGAACGGCTCTGCACCCACGGGCGTGGGGGTACTCACGGGGCTGCTGGAAACCCGAGTCCTGGTTTCTCCGGCTGCAGTTCAGCTGCGGGGGACAGTGGCCGGGGCTGCTTTCCGGGCTGTACCGGACAAACACGGCGAAGAGGAGGATGGTGAGGATTTGGAGGAGGAAGCACAGCCCGGAGAGCCGGAGCTTCGAGGCAGCTGTGTGCTCAGGCATGTCGGGGGGCAGCCAGGGCAGGTGAACGCCTGCAAATGGGGTGCATGAGGAGAGCCACGCAGGTCCTGCCTTCGTCTCCCACACCTCGAAGAGACTGCCGGGAGCGGGACAGCGCTGCCAACACGGAAACTCGGGACTGGATGCCCTGGCACGCCCCTACACCTGGCATTGCCACATCAGGTGGCTCCGGCCAATGTGCTGGGAAGTGTGTGGGCTGTTTGGGGGTCAGTGTCCCTCTCTGCTGGGTGCAAGAGGGGCAGGGGGAGGGTTTGGGGTGTGGCAGGAGCTGTGGGGGGAAATGCATGAGGTTTCAGCCTCCGCATTGTAGAAACACGGTGTTTTTGGGCACTGGGTCAGGCAGAGGAGGTGGAGGGTGATGCACAAGCATGGTGGGACTCACCCGCTGTGGAGGTGCTAGCTCAGCAAAGTTCCACAAAACTAGGCTCAAATTCCCTGGTCAGAAGGAAAAATGAGTGTTCAGGGGGCTTTGGGGATGAGGTTTCCTGCGGACCCATGAGGGGAGAAGGAGAATCTGAGCCTTGAAAAACAAGAGCAAGGAGCAGAGTCAGAGGCTCCTGATGGAGCCCATGCCAGGAGCTGGGGGTGCTGAGCATGAGGGATTCCTTCGCTTTTCTTTGGCTGCCTCTGCTTCTGCAGAGGTGTTTGTACTGCACCAAGAGTGGGTGCAGATCCCAAAAAGGGAGAAGAGAGAAGGAGCAGAGAAATAACACAATGTGTGTTTGGGAAGTGACTTGGGTGACTCCTTTCCACAGCACTGGGCCAAACTCTGAATTCAGATAAGCAGTGGTGGGCTGGGGTCATGCCCTGGTACCAACGGGGTGGGGAAGGGGGATGAGTCACTTATGGGAGCCCCTGCAAGTGTTCTGCTTTGGGCTGCGGTTTTGTGAGGGCTGAGGACTGTAGCTGTTGCCTTCACTTGGGAAAAATGTGAGAAACACTCAGCTCGTTTGTAGTACCGCAGAGCTGGGAATCAGCATCCTCCAGCCAAGAACCCCGGAGCTGCTGCTGGGGGAGAACAGGATCTGCTTCTGCAGCCGTGGGCACAGGAAGTGTGAGGGAGGGAGATGGCAGACTCTGTCAAGAGCCATGGACCCACCCGATAACCGTGGGGAGCCGCGAGGGAGCAGCTTGCAGTGCTGCTGCTACAGTTTAGCCTCCCTCTGCCTGGGGAGAGCAAAGCTATGGGCGCCTTTTGCTCATTAAAATGAGCCAAAGCCATCGTGAGCTGGAAGAAGGCTTCCAGTTCAGCCTGCTGGCATCAAAATTGATGCCCCTCCTTGAAAGAGGCTGGGAGCAGTGGGGAGCAGGTGGCGGACGAGGGCCTGGGGACTTAACGAACGTGCACCCTGGTGCCTGTCTCCCGGGGAGGGGCTGTTTGCTGTGCTGGGCGTGCCATGGCGAGGCCAGGATGGTGCTGGGGACAGTCGCTGCTTGTCTTGTGCTTACTTTAAGAGCTTCCTCCACCCTTGGAGATGGACCCTGGGGGAGGGAGAAGTTGCGGGAGGCCAGAACACAGCCCCATTGTGTGCCTGTGTTTTGCTCCCCGCAGCGTCCTGGCCCGAGGTGGTGATGGGGAAGCCTCTCTGATGCCTTTTTGGAGGGCAGGATAAGTCCAGTGGGACTCGAGCGGTGGGGCACCCCCCCTGCACAGCCCTCCAGAGCCTCAAGGGATGGGAACGTCATCACTTCATCAGGGACAGGGAGAGGGGAATAAAATTAACCATTGCCCTGCTGTCTGTGGGATCAGAGGGCACCATCGCAGCACTGGGGGCCAATGCTGAGGGGGGGCTTTGCCAGCCCAAGAGGCTGCTGGAGCCCGGTGCAGAACTGTCGTTTTCCCTGAATTCCCAACGCTGTGGCCTGCAGATAAAGGGATGTTTGTTAGCCAGGCACACTGTGTTTTGCCGAGCAGAACAATAAAGAGAAAGACACTCACAATGGGAAATTGTGCTTCCTCCTCCCTGTGCGCTCCTCGGGGAGGTGTTGGAGGGGGAAAAAAAGAGAAGAAAGCGGGAAGAGACAGTGACAGGGCAGGGAGTGAGGGCACGGCCGGCACCATGGGAGCGGGCATCAAGGACCCGCGGGGCCACAGTGCTGCCAGGACACTGCCCGCCCCAGGACGGTGACAGGGAAGGGGCTGGCTGGGAGCACCTGCTCGCCACCTCCCGTGTCCCCGTGTCACTCCTTCCCAGGAGCCTCGTGGCGCAGGTCCGGCCTTCCCAGAACCCTCGGCCCCACCATGGGGTGTTTATGACGGAGACGGGAAGCAGCAGGAGCTGGGGCAGCACGTGGGCTGGGGGCGTTGGATGGGAACAGCGGCTCCCCACAGGAGGTGTCTGGGGACGGTAAGAGACATGGGGGGTACCAGGAAGGAGGGCTGGCACAGTCTGTGGGGTCAGTGTCCTGCAAGCAGATGTCCCCTCTGCACTGTAAATGTCAGAGAGCCCCTGCGGAGCAGGGCCACATCCTCCGGGCCCCGCCAAAGCCGGGGTTTGTCCCACTGCATGTCCCTGACCCCTGCGCTCTCCCCAGGCACCGTCCTGCCCCCGGCTCTAAGGATGCACAGGCTGCTCCTGCTCGGCTGCCTCTGGCTCCTGGCAGCACCCCCAGCGTCCAGCATCTTCCAGCGGCCGACGGGGACCCCAGGTAGGAAGCAGGGCCTGGTGGGAGGACGGGGAGCCTGGGTAAGGATGAGGGCCTGGGGGGGCAGGATGCGGAGCCTGTGTAGGGAGCAGGGCCTGCAGGGAGGACCGGGCACTGCTGTTTGGGGTCGGTGCTGGAGAGGGGAGGTGATGCTGGGTGAGTCCAGCCAGGGCAGGGGCTGAGCTGTGCCTCCTGAAGGTGCAGGAGAGACAAAGAGGAGCCAGGATGGATGATAAAAACTGTCAGATGCTGGTGAGGGTTGAGGGGGGCTTGGGGAGGCATTGGAGGGCCGGTGGCCAGCCGGTGCTGAGGCTCCCCGGGGGGCTGCAGCCCCACTGCGCCTGCAGTACCTGCTGGAGCCCCTCCACTCCACGGTGCACACGCAGCGTGGTGCCACGGCCACCCTGCCCTGCGTCCTGCGCGCCCTGCCCCGCAACTACCGCGTAAAGTGGAGCAAGGTAGAGCCAGCCAACTACCGGGAGAACATCATCATCATCACCAACGGGCTGTACCACAAGAACTACGGGCCACTGAGCCCGCGGGTGCGCCTGCGGCACAGCCACCGCTACGACGCCTCACTGACCATCACCAACGTGGCGCTGGAGGACGAGGGGCGGTACCGCTGCCAGCTCGTCAATGGGCTGGAGGATGAGAGCGTCTCCCTCACGCTGCACCTTGAGGGTGAGGTTGGGCTACATCCCTGGGGGATGTGGCAGGAGGGGTACCCTCAGCCAGACCGGAGGTGTGTGGCTCTCTGCCTCCACCCAGGTCCCCCATTGCATCGCCCTGTTCCCCAGCCTTAAATTCAGCACTGAATCCCCAGGGATGTTAAGTCAAGGCCTCCTTGGGGAGAACATCACCCTCACCCTGTCCCCGTCCCTCCAGGCATCGTCTTTCCTTACCAGCCCAGCAATGGGCGCTACAAATTCAACTACCACGAAGCCAAGCGAGCCTGCGAGCAGCAGGACTCCCGCCTTGCCACTTACCAGCAGCTGTACAAAGGTGAAGCATTCAAAAAAAACCTCTTCAACCCAAAACCATGCCTGTCTGGGTATGGGGAGGAGGGAAGTGCCGGTGCTGAGCCGCCTCTCGCCCCACAGCATGGACGGAGGGTCTGGACTGGTGCAACGCCGGCTGGATCCTTGACGGGACCGTCCACTACCCCATCATCAACTCACGGGAGCCGTGTGGTGGCCGCCTCCTCCTGCCCGGTGTCCGGACCTATGGCGCCAGGGACAAGCAGAAGGACCGATTCGATGCTTTCTGCTTTACCTCTGCTCTTCAAGGTACTGCTGCGGTCCCCTGTCCTTCTCATGGTGTCACCGAACCCTGCTGCCCATCCGGATTTGCAGCAGGGCTGGGGTTGTTTTCAGGAAGGGTGCTCACCTGGGCTGTCCCCCCCCATCTGCAGGCCAGGTCTACTTCATCCGGGGCCACCTGAACTTCAAGGAGGCCGGGCAGGCGTGTCGCAACCACGGGGCTGCCATTGCCAAAGTGGGACAGCTCTACTCCGCCTGGAAGTTTTCCCAGCTGGATCGCTGTGACGGGGGGTGGCTGGCGGACGGCAGTGTCCGGTACCCCATCACCACCCCCCGCGAGCGCTGCGGGGGGCTGCCCGACCCCGGCGTCCGCAGCTTCGGCTTCCCCAGCAAGGAGATGAGGACCTATGGCACTTACTGCTTCGTGGGGAAGTAAGAACACTGGGAGGAGAGGTGGGCTGAGCAGAGGGGACAGCGGTGGGACACCAACCCTCATCACCCGGGCAGAGAGCTTGAGGCAGGGTAGGAGGGGTGGCCTCACAGCAATTTTGGGTGGTTCAGGCATCCTCTAGTAAAGTGATAGAGCTGGGTGTGGGTTCTTGGTGGGCACCCTGACGGAGCGGGTGCCCATGTCCCAGCCTGCTGTGAGGCTTGTGGGGTGTTTGGGACTTACTGGAATAGCCAGACCCACTGCTGGACCAAGAAGGGGGGTCTAATCCAGGCCCCCAGCAGACAGCACAGGCTGCCCGTTCCCCAACCCCGGTGAATCCCTCGCCCCATCCTCGCTCCCCACAGCCATGAGGACTCTGGCTGGTGACCCTGGCTGGTGACTCTGGCTGGTGACTCTGGCAGGTGCAAGCGCAGAGGACTTGGGCTGGGCATTAACGAGTGTGACTAATGGTGTGTTGCCTTCTCAATTAATAAAGCAACAGCAAAACTGTATGGCAAAGGCACATGCTTGCCTGGCTCCTTCTCCTGGGACCATCTGGCCTTTGCATGAGGGGAATTTGACAGGGACTTTCCATCCCCAGCACCCTGTCCTGTTATCTGGGGTTATCTGTGGTCCTGTTATCTGGGGTTATCTGTGTTCCGGCCACTTCACTTGAGGGTTTTATGGGTGTTGCTCTTCAATACCACCCAGGAGAACTATAAAAAGCTGTGGAGTTGGCACAGTGAAGGGGGAATAACAGCATGAGGAGATGCTCTGGCACTGGTGATGTGCTCTCCCAGTGCCGTGTATTTGCTGGGAGCAGTGTCCCATCCCAAGCCCTGACCGCTGCCCAGTGCTGCTGGGATGTGGGAGCGCTTTGGGTTGTGTCTCCCTGTTTCTGTGGTTCCTGAGGATGTCTCTGTGCTCAGGCTCTCCAGTGCTGCCACGGTCCACACTTTGGGACTGTGCAGCCCTGCCAGTCCCATCCCTGTGCCAGGCCCCCCCCAAATAACCAGGTCACCACTCTGTGCCATCTGTTTACTGGTTTTAATACCCACGGAAGCACAGAGAGGGAGTTTGGGCAACACGCACGCACTCCGAGCCTGCGACAACAGCTTCTGCCTTTCCAGGCGAGTGCAGAAGCTCCCCCACAGCTCAGAATGGGTGCTGAGCTGCAGCAGAGCTTGGATGTCCCCATGTCAACCCCCAGCAGGGTGTCACAGGATAAGGACCCTTGGGGCAGAGGCGGGAGAAAATGGCTGGAGGTGATGCTGGTACATCACTGCCATCCCCTGCCCATGGTGTCCCCCTTGATATCAACTCTCTTGTGACTCTGGGAACAAAACTCCTGTTGTGCTGCATTTGGGTCACTGTCGGTTCCTTTTGAGGGGGTCTTTAATTATTAGGATTTCTTTGTACAGATATAAAACAAACGAGGGGGCAGACACCCAACAGTGAGGTTTCATGTCACGTCAGGGTCCGCGCCGGGGTCCCAGTGCCGTCCCCATCCACATCGGCTCCAGGGCCTCGGGAGGTGGTGGCTGCTGCCCCAGGGACTCACTCAGTTGTTGGGGGGCTGAGCCAGGCCTGGGGGGGACACAAGAAGTCCCAGGTGAAGGGAAAGTGCCGTGGGCGAGAGGGGCGTCGGGGGGAGCCCGTCACTCACCAGGACGGCAGGCCAGCTGGGGTGGCTCCCACGTGCCGTCCTCCCGGCAGCGGATGACGGGCGAGCGGCGCGGGGCGAAGCCGTGCCGGCACTGGTACCGCGCGATGGAGCCGATCTCGTAGCGCTGCTTTGGTTTGCCAAAGGCGCGGGCGTTGCTGAGGGCGGGGGGAGGGCCGCACTGCACTGCAGGGGGAGGTCGGCTCATTGCAGTCAGCCACGGAGGGCTCCCCAGCCCGGAGCGAACTCCGTAAAGCCCAAACAGGCTAAGGGCTTGTTTCCCTGCTGTGGAGGTGGTGTGGGGAAGCCCCTCTTCGGGGTGGTGCAGGGTGCAGCCCCAGCCCCCCAGCCTGGGGGTTGGGGCGGCACAGCTTACCCAGCCCCATTTTGCAGGTGTAGGAGAGGTGGTAGTTGCAGGGCACGTCGCTCCACTGGCCCCCATCGTGCCACACGATGACCACGCAGTTTTCTCCCGAGAGGAAGTAGCTGTCGGGCTGCCCGGGGTGCCAGTTCTCATAGAGCTGGGGGAACAGGCGGGACGGGGTGCACGGGGCATCCCAGCACACCCCTTAGCTATGGAGGTGGCCCTGCACCAGCATGCACCCGTCTGCAGCCTCCTGCCTGTGACACCCCCGTCAGGAATGAGGTCCCACCTCCATGCCCCTTGGCATGGCCTCGGGACCCCAAATCCCAGGGTCTGGCTCCCCTGAGGATGCTCAGCCCAGGTGAGGCATGTGGCTCTTGTCTGGGAGCTTCAAAGCCCGGCCCCGGGACTGGACCCCGGTGCTGGAGAAGGATAATGAGGTGCTGGGTGGGGTGGTCTCCCCCTGCGAGGGCACACAAGGGTTGGCAGCCCCACTTACCAAGGGGCTCCCATCAGACCACTGGAAATCCCCCTCGATGGTCCGGTCGTTCAAGCCGATCCACTGGTATTCCCTGTACTGGTCTGAGGGACAGGGGTGTGTTGGAGACAGGAACACATCCAGGTGCCTCAGCATCACCCATCAAGAGGGGGCTGAAAGGGTGCTGGAGGCTGAATTCGGGGAGATTTGGGGTCTAGGGGTGAGTGGGAGGTGGGGGTGTCCCTCGCCCTGAAGCGAGAAGGTGCTGGGAGGTTTGGGGACAAGGAGAGCCCCCAAAGGGACATAGGGGAACCCCTTTACCCCTCACGCCCGGGGAGGCGGGACAGGGCCGGCCGGGAGAGGGCGGCAGAGCCCCGGGACCCGCCTGGCCCCGCCGTCCCCACCTGTCATCGCCTTTCTCTGCAGCTCCCCGCCTGGCCCTGGAGGTCCCAGCCTGGTCCCGCCAGTCCCCACCTGTCCCTGCAGGTCCCTGCCTGTCCCCCCCGGTCCCCACCTGGCCCTGCCGGTTCCTGCCTGGCCCTGCCGGTTCTCACCTGTCCCCACCTGTCCCTGCAGGTCCCTACCTGTCCCCGCTGGCCCCCACCTGGTTCTGCCTAACTGGCCCTGCAGGTCCCCACGTGTCCCTGCCAGTCCTTGCCTGTCCCCACCTGTCTCTGCCAGGCCACACCTGTTTTTGTAGGTCCTTGCCAGTCCCCACCTGTCCCTGCAGGTCCCCGCCTGTCCCGGCAAGTCCCCACCTGTCTGCACCAGTCCTCACCTGGCTCTACCAGTCCCTTTTCTGGTCCAGCCAGTCCCTGTCAGGCCCTGTAGCTCCCTGCCTGTCCCTAAGTGTCTTGGCAGCTCCCTGTGAGATCTCTCCCTGCCCCTTCCTCCTTCACCCTCATGTCCCTTCAGGCCTCTTTGCTCTCTGTCCCATTCCCATGGCACTTGTCCCCTGCTCTGCCTCCCTCTGCCTTCCCCCCATCCCTCCAAGGCTGACTTCATGCAGGTTATGGCTTTGCCTTCAAATATACTTGCACACGTCCAACCCTCTGCTGGTCTGTCCACCCATCGCTGGATCATGGAATTTGGTTGGAAAAGGTCTGCAAGATCATCAAGTCCAACCATTCCCCCACAGCCAAGGGCACCACTGTCCTCAAGTGCCACATCCACAAGTCTCTTAAATCCCTTCAGCAATGGGGATTCCCCTGGGCAGCCTGTGAGACCACCGTCTCCATGAAGGAATTTTCCCAATATCCAACCTAAACCTCCCCTAGTGCAGCTTGAGGCCGCCTCCTCTGGTCCTGTCCCTTTTTCCCGGGAGAAGAACCTGACCCCCACCTGACTCCACCCTCCTGTTAGGGAGTTGTAGGGAGTGAGTAGGTCCCCCCTGAGCCTTCTTTTCTTCAGGCTGAGCCCCACCCTGCTCTCTCAGGCGCTCCTGGTGCTCCAGCCCCTTTTCCAGCTCCGTTCTCTTCTCTGGTCTCATTCCAGCCCCTCAATGTCTTTCTGGTTGTGAGCAGCCCAGGACTGAATCTGTCTGCTCCCAGGTATCTCCATGTACCTATCCACCTTCTCACATGTCTGTCCACGTGTCCACCCGTCCCGCAGGGCTGGGCTCTGCCTTGGCTCTGTGCTACTTGTTTAAAACTTGCAGCCCAGCACTGAGGGTCCCTGGGCAGGGGTGGAGGGATGCAGCAGGGTCTGGGGCATTGCCACATACCATTGATGAAGTCCTGCTCTTCGGGGGTCAGGATGGTGGCCAGGTGCCCCCCATAGTGCCTGCACTGGGTCTCCGCATCCTCCCAGCTCCTCCGAGTGGAGAAATGTTTGTAGCAGGCTCCCTGGAAGCTGTCCCAGCCGGGGCTGCACCTCTGCAGTGCTGAGCCATGTCAGGGAGCAAGGAGGGAGAGAGGAGAGGGTCAGGGTGATGGAGCCCAACTCACCCCAAACTCCTGATTTCCTCACATTTCTGTCTCCTGAGCCGCTGGTTCAGCAGCCTAGACAGCAGCAGGAGCTGGGTAGGGACGATCCAGTGCGACCATGGTGGGACCCAGGGGACTCACGTCTTTCACAGCTGCTGCCTCCATAGCCAGGCAGGCACAAGCAGGTGAGGTGAGCGCCGTTCTCCACGCAGGTCCCTCCGTTCAGGCAGGGATTGGGGACACAGCCACCTGCAAGGCACACGCAGCCGTCCTCACCGCAGAGCTCGGGGACCTCCTCGGTGCCCAGCAGTGCCAGAGCCTCATCCCTGCGGTATCCCACAGCAACCAGGTCTCTGAGCTGGCTCCTGAGGCCACCAGCTCTAGGGCAGGTGAAGGTCTCAGGTGCACCGTGATGTGCCCGGAGCCACCCCACACTGCCCTTCAACCATTGGATGTGAACAGCTCAGCAGCCCCAGCCCAGAGCTGGCCAGACCTCGGGCTTTGGCCTGCCACTAGAGCACAGAGATGAGAGCTGGATGCTCTCATCTCCCCATCACTGGGCTCATTGCCACGCCAGCCCCTTGCCCACTCCCTCTGCTGAGAGCCAGCTCCTGTTTCTCCCTGGAGTGATGCAGCAATTGTGTTTTGTGAGGGGAACATGCAGCTGATAAACCTTTTGGCACGTCTGGCTACATGTCCTCAGCCTGGCAGCAAGGTGACTGCACGCCTGTCCCTCTGGTGTCACCTCCAGCCTGGCCAGGGCTGATAACTCAGCCGGCACCTTCCCCACCCCACACAGCCCCACAAGCCCATTACAGTCGTTAATGCACCCAGAGCACATCATGTGCTCCCGGCCCAGCTCAAGAGCGTGATGAAGAGCTGCGGCCAGCACCGGCTGAGCGGAGACTCAGAGTCCTTGGCCCACTCCAGCCTAATGATGCCCTGTTTTATGGTCCTTGGCTCGGTGGAGACGTGACAAGGGTGATGCTGCCACCCTCACCCATCCCCAGGGAGCGTCACCTCCCCACGAGGTGCCAGCGGCTCACTCGGGATGTACAGCTCATCAGACCGAGGCATGGAACAGGATGAGTGATTGAGGGCCCTAATGTCACACGGCTGGCTCTTCCTGAGCATCTCTCCTTGCCAGGGCAAAGGCAGCCATCGCACGGGGTCTGGCCACCCTCCACAGAGCCTCCTCCATGCCATGGGACTGGGCAGGGCACTGCCAGACCAGGGAGACAGGGACCCCACATGGTCCCCTCTGCTGCAGCTTTCCTTGCAGGGAGCGGGACGGGGGCAGAGATGGCAGGGGATTGGCTGCGGGACGGGCATCAGAGCTGGGATCATCGCAGTTGGGGGGCCAGAGGGTGGGGCTGGTGGGTGACACCCACCCACAGCATGTCGTGTTCCCACCACTCACCCATCTCAGCCCCCCATGTGGGGGGACTGGGGCTCAGAGGGGTGGGGGATGTGGTCCACAGGGGACCGCAGTGATTTCAGGGTGCTTGGCCACTGAGAGCTGCACAAGGCAGGGTGATCTCAATGGGGTTCTGCACCCCATGACCCATCAGTGTCGCCCATGTCTCCCCATGCTCATGCCATGCAGTGTCCAGCCCTCATCCCTCCTCCCGGGGCAGTTCAGGAACAGTCAGTCCCAGGGGGCCACATGGAGGATGCAAAGCAGCCATACCCCTCCCAGACCTCACAGGTGTCCCATCCACCCCATTCCCGGGGACTCGCGGGGCCGGGATCAGGGGATTAGTTCGTCAGTGGGAGAGGCGCATGGGCATCAGGCGCAAGGACGAAGGGAAGAGCTCGCCGAGATGCTTGTTCTACAAAGCTTTTAATTCCCTTTATTAGTACCACGGTTAGTCAGAGCAGGGGCTGGGGCCGCCTTTTGCTTATTGGGCTTTTTCATGGAAACAGTCATTAAAACACTTCACAGAAGTAGAAGAGATTTAAGTGCATGCAGAGATCAGACCAATTTGTTTGACAAATATGTGCTTCTCCAGACCTGTAACCTTCCCTTACCCAGCTGAGGAGGAGAGAGAGAGAGAGGAGAGATGGACAGATGGACAGACAGGGAAGCACAGCGTGAAGGAAAGGTGTTGGCTATCTCTAGTGCCAGAGAGCAGCCAGGAGGGCTGCCCCGAGGGCAAGGGTGGCACGGCAGGGAGCCCGGGCCGAGCAGGCGCCCGCCCCGACGCTGGCCCGCTCGGTGGGCAGGGAGGGCAGGGGCACAGCCGTGCTGGGGGCTGGGTCCCCCAATGGGGTACCCGCCAGGACCACCCCAGAGCTGTCAGTACGGGGAGAGGTGAGGACATCCCTGCGAGTCCCACCTGATTCTCCAGGAACAGCTGCAAGGAAACCCTCCACGGTTGCAATGGAGGGAGCAGGTTGCTCTTCCTCCTCCTCCTCCTCCTCTTCCTCGGAAGCTGCGGCAGGCATCCCGCCGTCAGCGCCCGGCGGTCGCGGCGCAGCCTCCTCTCCTCCCAGGGCCGGTGCGCTGCTGCTGCCAGGCAGCTCTGCGTGCCACGGTGTCACTGCGGGGACAGTGCTCCCGTCCCCCGGGACCACAGGCGACGGGAGCCACACGGCTCCCGACTGCTCCTCTCCCTCCTCCTGCGTCTGCGAGGGCGCAGGAGGCAGCGGGGACGCCCCAGGGCTTTCGACCACGTCTCCGGAGAGCTCGGCGTCTTCAGCGGCAGAAAGGGGGGTGCTCGCCCCGCCGGACTTGTGACCGCGGCGGGGGGTCTCACCAGGTTCTCGGCTCTCTGTCGAGGTGGCAGAAGCAGCACTGGTTGGCGATGTCATACGGTGCCCAGGTGCCCCAGGGCTGGCAGGGTGAGCCGGCCACCCCAAAGCATCCCGCGGACGGTCGGGGCGCTGTGTGGGGGCGACGGGACTGAACGGCCGAGGAAAGCCCTCAGGAGGCTCCATGTCACCTGCTGGGGCACCGGTGGGTCCCTCTGGCTCCATGGGCTGGCTGGGGTCTCGCCCTCTGCCCGGGCTCTCCGCCGATGTGCTGCCAGGGCCCCTGCCCGGCGCTGCTCCCTGTTCCTCCTCTGCAAAGGGCAAGGCAGAAAGGCAGTGAGAGGCCGGCGCCGGGAGCCAGCCAGACCATGGGGCTGCGGGCACCGGCATCGCCTGCCAGCACTGCCAATCCTGCTCGCACAAAGGTGTGCGGGGAGATGGAAGTGGCCCCGAGCCTGTGTGACACTGTCCCCTCTGAGCCAGCACGGTTGACTGAGCTCTGGCCCGGCCACTGCCAAGCCCAGCCCCGGCTTTCCTGTGGTGGGGGCCTCGCTCAGCCCCTCACCGCTGCACCTTGCCTCATGTCCCTCCAGCTGCCAGCTCCCTTCTCCAGCTCCCTGTGCTGCTAAACCCTGGTCCAGCACAGACCCTGCACGCTGGAGTCCAGCTGAGGGACACGCGGATGTCCCCATGCCACTGCACAGCCATACACCAAGACACTGGTGCCCTGGCCATGGGTACTGCCTCCATGGGAAGGACGGGGACAGCGGGGGTGACCCGGGCACCCTCAGGTGCCTCTGACCTCTCCCTGCAATCCTGGTGCCTCCGTTCTGTGGCTGCTCTCTGTGTCCCAGCCCTTGCACCACAACAGCTGCTGCTCAACCTACCAGTGCGGGACAGTCCGCGCGCGGCCGCGGTGGCTGCCCCACTGTCCCTGTCCCCCCATTCTCCTCCGCAGGGGATGGGCTCCCCAGCTTCACACCACAGCTAAGCGGGACACCTGCCTCGGGGATGGCCAGGGCTGTGGGGAAAGGGGAGGCAGAGGCGGGGTGACCTGAGGACACGGAGGTAGCTAGTGGGGGGTGCTGGGCCCCTGGCCCCAGTGCGTCTTCAGGGGACTGGCTCGGCTTTTCCAGATCAGTGTCCTCAAAGAAAGGGACGGCGTAAATAGCCCCTCGCGACTCAATCTCCACTTGCGCTCTGGGCAGCTGCAGCTCCTCCAGCTTTTCTGCCACTGTGACAATCTCCTGGAGGAGATTCTCCTCGGGCTCTTGGGCTTGGTATTTTCCTGCAGCCTCAGGGAAAGAGTTTGTCCCTTCTGTGGGCAGAAAGAAAGTGGGATATTACTGCCCTGTCCTGGCTCCGCGGCAGGCAGAGATGACCTCATCCCTCATCAGAGCAGGCCTGGAGCCTTGGCACCCCAGTAGGGACCCAGCTCTCTTCAGCCTCCCCTTCCCGTTCTAGACAGGGTCAACATGGAGGAGGATCAGGCCCTCCCAGGTGCTGGCAGAGCTGGCAGAGCCAACAGCCCCAGTAGGAGCTGTGGGGCTTGGCAGCACATGGTGGGGCCAGATCCTAAAGCCTGCCTTCCCCTCCATGTGGGGATCCTTCTCTATACCCCCATCCCCACCCCTGGGAGGGCAGACGTTCATGGGGAGTTAGTGGGTTACAGGGGTTGTGGAGTCATGGGACGGGTCCATCCTGCCTAACCCATGGCTTTCCCTGCTGAGAGACGGTGAAACTGAGGCACAGAGATGCACAGCATCCCCATACTGTGAGCCCCCATGGCCCTGGGCGGATACACGGAGATGTGGGATCAGGCAGGAGGAGTGGAGGGACAGATCTTCTTCTTTCTGTGCCCGTTATCCCTGCCAGCCTCTGTCCTGCCTCATCGCTCACAGGCAGTGCCATGCCACTGCCCACAGGTCTCCTTCCTGCCCGCTGCGGGAGGTATTGCCCCAAACCAGCCTGGCAGGCTGTGTCCCACAGCCCCAGGGACCCAGGAGTGTCCCCCAGGTCAGCAGCCCTGAAGGATGAACCCTCCCAGAGCCGTGCCCATGGAGCTCACGCAGACCGACGGTGCCATGCAGGACGTCCCTGTTCTGTCACAATAAAGTGGCACGAAGTGCTGAGAACATGCAGGGCATCCCTACTCTGCCACAGTGTGTCAGCATGCACTGTTGAGACCATGCAGAGCATCCCTGCTCTAGCGAGAGGTGTCAGCATGCAGTGTCAGGACCATGCAAGTTATGCCTCCCCCATCACGGTGTATTGGCATGCGAAGCATCCCTATCCTACCGCCGCAGGCTGAGACAGCACCAAACAGCCCTGCTCTACCCGGACAGGCAGCTCCTGGCGCAGAGAACACACAGGGATCCCAGCACAGTCCCGACCCTGCAGGACACCCCGGCTCTGCTGCACCCAGCGCACCCGCCGGGGACATGCACCCCTGCCCGGAGGCTTCCCGAGGCCTCCCACCGGTCCCTGCCTGGGAGCATCTGGGGGCCAGGGGTGCCCCTCTTTACCTCGGAAGCAGTACGCATCGTATCTGCTCTGGGCATCGGGGAATCCCGTCTGGTTGCGGAAGAGGAAGATGGTTTTGACGCCCGGCAGAGCCCCACCGCAGCGCTCCCGGGGGGTGACGATGGGATAGCGGACGCTGCCGTCGGCCAGCCAGCCGGGGCTGCAGGCGTCCAGCCCCGCGTTCCAGGCTGCGTAGAGCTGCCCCGGGCTCGCCAGCTCCGCGCCCAGCGCCCGGCAGCGCTGCGCCGCCTCCTCCAGCGTGAACCTGTCTGGGGCCGTCTCCAAAAAGATCTCCCCTGCAAAGAGAGGAAGGAGACGGGCGTCAGAGCTGGGGAGTGGGGCATGGGCTGCAGGAGCCCCCTCGCCTCCTCCATTCTCTGCATGACCCCAGGAGCTGGTGTGGAGATGGAGACTCCAGCGTGTGGAAGCACACCAGGGGCTGGAGGAGGCCTGCCTTCCTGCCTGCTTCCCTGCCTGCTTCCC
Organism: Callaeas wilsoni; assembly: GCA_013398955.1. Lineage (NCBI taxonomy): Eukaryota > Metazoa > Chordata > Aves > Passeriformes > Callaeidae > Callaeas > Callaeas wilsoni. The sequence goes on from VWPU01016217.1 coordinate 39,238, forward strand.
TGCCTGCTTCCCTGCCTGCATCCCTGCCTGCTTCCCTGCCTCCCTGCACGTGCACAGACAGCCACAGCACAGGTACAGCTGGAGCTCCCACACCATGTGGGATTCCTGCCCTTGCAAACAGATCGGAGACTTTGAAGCACCCGTGAAGGGGACTGCAGAGGAGCAGGTCCACGCCCTGCACTGTGCAATCCATGTGTGGGACATTTCTAAGGAGGCCTGCAAGCCCAGCAAACACTGTGGTGGGGCTTCACGCTGAGGAGAGCTGGGGACCACTGCCCTAAGGCACAGCATGTATCAGCCCCCACAACTGCACCGGTCTCCCTGTCCCAGCGCATCATCCCCTGCACACAAGGGACATGTCCCTCAGCCCTGCCACCTGCCTGGCACCACCCAACCAACGCCAGAGCAGCTGCCACCACCAGCGGAGAGCCCCGTCAGGACCCAAAGGAGGGACCAGCCACCCCCATGCATACACGGCTGGGCTGCATCTGCAGCCCTGCATCACATGCAAAGCACGGCACATGCACAACCAAACCCCAAAGCACCCCACACACAGGGTACTGCTGGTCTGGGACAGATCACTGTGGGCACACTCCAGCGTGAGCACTGCCCTCTGGAAGGAAAAGAGCCCCACACCCCACCAAACTGAACCAGGAATGCTTTAGGAAGCAGCACAGCGAGTCCCCACACCTGAGAGACAGTGCCTGCAGTTCAGGGCAGCTTTTTCACTTGGGTTTACAATGGGTTACAGGGGCAAGTTAGTGTGGGAGCAAAAGCAGAGGAGGGCAAGAGGTGGCCGGTGGCACCACAGGCACCTGGGAGGTCCTCGGCGTAGCAGTACACATCGTACATGTCCTCTGGGTCCACCACTCCATAGTTCCTCACCCCAGGGAAGCCATTCATGTCTCCATAACAGGCCTCGCGGGGTGTCTGGATGGGGTACCTGAGGCAGGAAAGCACAGGGAAGGGCTGGTGACTCATGAGGGAATGACAGGGTGAGGCCATGGGCGCAATGCCCGGGCATCTGTGGTGCCCACCTGACGGTCTGGTCGGCGATCCAGCCGGCGTCACACTGCTCGTAGCCACCCAGGTAGGCAGCATAGAGCTGCTCGGGGGTGGCGATGCTGGCGCCGATCCGGGCACAAGCTTCCTGCGCCTCGGCAAAGGTGTAGGCGTAGCGCATGGAGCCCTCCCGGTAGTGAAACACCACCCCTGGGGGCGGACACGGGCATGGGCAAGAGGCTTCACAGCAGCCCCCACCCACGTGGGTGCAGATGCACCCAGGGGGGCATTTGGTGAGCCAGGAGAGGGCCCCAACCCACCCCAAATCCCACCACTCCCCACCTTGAAGTACCTTTGACTTTGACATCGAGTATGTCGTGGCCGTCCTCGATGCCGTGCTGCACGTCACAGCGGTAGATCCCCGAGTCATTGGGGCGCAGCTCGGTGAGCAGGAGGGAGGCGTTGGTGTAGCGCTGGTGGAAGATGGGCAGGGAAGCGCGCAGTCGATAGTCCTCGCTCACCTTCACTCTGTCCCCCCGAGCTACCAAGATCTCCACCTCCCTGCCCTCAGAAATGAAGGTCCACTTGACCCGGGGGGTTCCCAGGACCGCCCGGCGGCCACCCGTGCCGGCAGTGGGCTGGGGGCCAAGGTAGGTGATGAGGCAGGGGATGGTGATGTCGCCTGCCAGCACAGCGTCGAGGGCTGGGTGGCGCGGGATGGAGACCTGAAGAGCCTTGAGGTCCTCTGGGTGGGAGAAGAGAGGAGCTATGAGCAAGACTGGTGTGAGGCCCCCCCCGAGACCCCCACTACAGGGCACCGACGGGGCAGGGAGTTACACAAATGTGGTCAATGAGGCCGAGTTACCTGTGCCATCTCCGGGGCCAAACACCTCCGTGACCACTGTGGGGACAAACACCCAGAGCAGCAGCAGCAGCGGGAGGGCTGGGGCCATGCTCTGCCCTGCAAGGGGGGACCAAAAACCACCAGCTGTGCTTAGAACCCATAAAACCATCAAAAATATTCCATGCCTGCATGAGGGGGAGTGGCTGGGGAGATCCCCCAGCCCAGGTATGGGGGGGATGGGGTGCTGCATGCAGCATTGGGGCACAGAGGGAGAGGCCAGCTCTGGCACGGCCGCAGAGTAACCTGGACCCTTGGACAGTGGAGAGGAGAGGGAAGGAAATGTGCCCTGGTTCACAAGAGGAAGAAGACAACATGAGCAACCAGGACCATTGCCTGGGAGCCACTGGTGCCATCCACCCCTCTGACCTTCCCTGGGAGCTGGGTCCCCTGGGGACAGCAGAGTCCAGCCTGGCCCGGACAGCACAGACAGTCTGAGCCCAAGCGCTGGCTGCAGTGGGCAGGGAGGCGATGCCAGCACCAGGGCCGTGTGCCCACGGTGCCACTGTGAGAAACCTCAGGAGGGGTTTCAACAGCGAGTGTTTGGTCAGGGAAGAAGTGGTGAGGGAGGCGAGGGAGCAAGCAGGGCACACGCGTGTGCTCATGCTGCAGCACACGTTTCGGCGTGCACGCGTGCGGGCGTGCACACATGTGAGCATGCGCTTGTGCACGTGTGCACTGCCAGGGGTGGCTTGTGGAGGGAGCTGAGGTCAGCGAGCTGCCGGGGGGACAGCCCAGAGCACACAAAGCCCGGGGCAGAGGGGGAGGGAAGGAGCAGGACGGCTGCTTTGCCATTCAGCTCACGCTGGAGGATCCCAGCGCACGGGCTGGGAAAACCAAGGCTGACCAAAGCAGCCATTATGTCCCAGGCCTCTCTCAGGCTGCCTGGCACAAAGGGCTCTCACCGGTGGGCTGGGGACCAGCACTGAAAGGACAGCCCAGTGGCCGGCACTGCCGTGACTGGCCCCCAGCCCTCTCTGGGGAGCAGCACAGGGGATGACGGGCATCTCATGGTGGAGCTCCAGCTGCCCTTGCAGTCTTGATACTCTTGCAGCCGTCCAGAGAGGACGCTGATGCTGGGGGTGTGGGGAAATGTCCCTGCCGGATACATTGTTCCAATATGCCCTCACCCGTCTGCAGAAACTCCTTGGGGGGCTGGAGGCTCCTCAGCCTCCCATGCCAGGGATGCATCGTGCCATTGCCTGGGAACAGAGCACCCTGAGACTCAGAGCAGCTTTGTAATTTATGAGCTCTTTGCGCTGTATTGATTTCAGCAGCCACAGAAGCAGCTTAGGCAGCCCCGTGTCCGGTCACTCGCTGCCAGGGACAGCCTGACAGGAGGCTGTCCTGGTCACCTGCATTCCTCTTCAAGCAGTGTTCCCAGAGTGTGCCCAGGGGATCACTGCTCCGCGGAGAGGGTGTGAATCCAGCCCCGGGCACCAAACGCTGTGCACGCATACCCCAGCACTAATTACCATGGACATACAGCCCCTGGAACCATGTTCATACAACCCTGGCAGCACACACCATGGACACACAGCCCCTGGCACCACATGCCATGAACATACAGCCCCTGGCATCACACACCACGGGTGCCCCGTCCCTGGAACCGTGGACATACAACCCTGGCACCATGCACCATGTACATTCCCTGGCACCACACACCATGGGTGTACAGCCCATGGCACAAGGCACTGTGCATGCATAGCTCCTAACACAAAACTCCGTGGACTTAAAGCCCCTGGCACCACACACCGTGGACATCGACCATCCTGCGCAGACCACAAACGTCCCCTTCCCAGCAGGAGCTCAGCAGGAGCAGCCAAAGCTTGATTGCCCAGGACCTGGCCAGTGGTGCCAGGGCCAAGCCAGGGCCTTTCTGTGCTCCGGACGGATATTTTGAATGCAGCCCCATGGTTCTGGACCAAGGGACAAAACCCTCCTGCTTGGCAGCTATGGCCAGGCTCCAGCACGGGGGCTGGTGCCACCCCCTGGGCAGTCAAGCAAGGAAGGCTTTTGTCACAGGCACCTTTTCTTCCCATGCCCAAGGCGCCATGGTGGCGCGGACAGCTGCCCTGATGCCCTGGGGAGGAAATCCAAGTGATAAAACTCCACAGGAACTGGGCAAGCTGGAGCGTCTGCTTCCCTCCTGTGCCCATCCCTGACTGGACCTGTGTGCTGGCACTGGGAGTGGGATGTGGAAAGGGTTAAACCCAGTTTCACCCTGCCCATGGGTGATGGCCTGAGGTCCTGGAGTCCCACGATGACAAGAGACTCTCAGAAGTCAAGTTTGGGGTTTGTGGCTGGATTTTTGCATTGAGTATTTTTCCTGTTTTCCACAAATGGAAAATCTTTTGACCCACACATTATGAGGGAAAAGCTGGGAGCAGGACTAGGGAAGGGCAGCCAAAAAAGGTTGAATGTGTATAATGGCAGCAACTCGTGAGGCTCAACTGTCCCAGAGACCTCAGAGCTCAGGAACTGCCGGGATCAGACAGACACAAGGCACGCACACACACGTGGCAGGGCCATCTAACCTCCATTTCTGTGGGAAACCAGGTGGAAAATGGAGATGAAGTCTATTTCGGGACAGGATTGATATTTCTTTCTCCCCTGAGCGCGGCCCTGCTTTCAGAGCTGGCTCCTTGAACACGGGACCTGCAGGATCTGGGGCTGCAGCACCCGGTCCAGGGCTCAACGCAGGAGATGCTGCGAGTGGATGGCCGGGGCGTGTCCCTTTTCATCTCCGGAGAGGGGTTTTCTTCTCCGCGGCCCCTTGTCCCCTCCACGTGACGGTTACTCATCGCGGCTCCCAAGGTGCCCTGCCAGCCCGCAGCGAGCTGGAGGAGGGGGAGCAGAGCGGTGGCTTTCCAGGGATGCTCAGCTGCAGAATGAGTCAGCAGCCGCCGGCACAGCCTGGCCCCGCTCCAGCCCCATCCCCAGCAGCAAAGGGCTCCGGACACGCCGCTGCCGTCCCGGCTGCCGGACGGGGACGGACCCGCAGCCCCGGCACGGCCACGGTTCGCACGTGGCCGCGCCGTGTCCGTCCCCCCCGGAGCCGCAAACTGGCGCTGTGTCCAGGATCAGTCCCCACCCCCGCGGGCGGGTGGGGTGCGGCCATCGGAGGGGTCCCCGGAGCGGGGCCGTGCCAGGCACATGCCAGCTCAGGGGTGCGCGGGAAGCGCCCGGCAGCCTCTTGGCAGCGGCTGCTGGCAGAGCTTAAGAGGCCGGAAGCAGGTGGGGAGAAGGGGGGGTCCCTCCAGCTGCCAGAGCCCCTCGCCCCCGCCCCAACAGGGAGAAAGGGGCTCCTTGTTGCACGGGGGTGCGAGAGAGCACAGGGAGGGTCCCTGGGGAGATTCGGTCCCGCACAGAGGAGCGAGAGTGGGAGCAGACCCCGCAGGAGCCGCCAGGGACACATGAGCACGTGTACCCCTGGGTAAGTGTGTCACACGCACACGTGAAAGGTTTGCACACCCATCCCCGCCTTCCCCGGCTCCTGGTGCGGAAACTCAGGCACGAGGTGGGACAGTAGTGTGGGGTGGAGGATGGGGGTCCCAGATTTCAGCACTGCAGCTCAGGTGGGACCCAGTCCCGCTGCTGCTCACCGGCAAACTCGCATCTCCCCGCTTCCAGTACAAAATCACCCGATGTCGCAGTTTCCCCAGTCTAAAGCCATTCCCCGAAAAGCAGCCCTAAAATAACCTGCTCACCCTCTCCCTGCCGTGCCTGAGCCCAGAAGCTGGAAAAGGCTCCAGGCTGAGGCAGAGGGAGGTTTCTCCCACACCCCAGGCGGCCAAAAGGAAGAGCAACAGGTTCTGGGTTGGGCTGAGATAGGAAAAGTCGGCGTGACAGGAGCAGCCGTCCCTGGCAGGGATGTTCAAGGGCAGCCCCTTCATCCTGGGAACGAAAGGCTCCGGCTGCGGGAGGGGAAGGGGACTGCAGTAAAATTCCCTCTCCCCGGGACACCCCACGGTGGATATGGTGCTCACACTGGGGCTGATCGGTTGGAAAAAGCCAAGAAAATCCTGAAAAATTTTCCTCCGGCCCCTCCTGCCACCCCCACTGGAACACCAGCAGAGGGTAGGGAAAGAGCCGAGAGAGCTGGGGGAGGACAGGGGGACCCGGCGGTGCCCTACAGCCGTCCCAAACCTTGGGCTCGGCCCCAGCCGCCCTGGGACCGGGTAGCTTTGCCCCTGAACCCAGCCCACCCCCACGGGGAGCAGCGACACGGCCGGGCGGGAGTGAGGAGAGCCGGATCCCTGCCCAGCTCCGTGCCTCAGTTTCCCTTTCCACTGCTACCCTGACTGCAGCCTCCTTGGGACAAGGACCCGGTCAGAGACTCTGCAGGACCGACGGGACCCCCTGACGGAACACACCGGACCCATCCTGGATCCCTGGCCCCTCTCCCAAAATGAGGGTCCTGTGGGAGCAGCTGCTGAAACTGCCCGGAAAATGCCCCTTCTTCCCAACACCTTCGAGCCCTGCTGCTGGAGGGGCTGTGGGACGGGCTGGGCTCCAGGCTGCAGCAGCCGGGCAGCACCAAAGTCCTTTCTCCTTCCAACTTCGCAAGAGCCCCCCCAGCCCCCTCTCTGCCTCCGGCGCTGCGGAGCCGCTACAAGCTGCTCTCTTTAGAAAAAACTTGCAGCGCGATGCTGTGCTTGGGAGGGTCGATGACAAGGACAAACCTCCCCGAAGCGGCACCGTGGAGTCCCGCAGCCCCGAGCATCCCCCGCTGCAGGGCAGGAGGATGCCCTGTGCCCCCCGCGCCTGCATCCCGCGGGGAAAAGCACCAGGAAACCTCTCGGCATCCCCGCGCCGGCTCAGGTCTCCTCTCACTTTCTGCGCGAGCGGAGGTGAAACGCGATATTGAAATGAAAAGCGCAGTACGGCAGCGCCCCGGGGGCATCGCAGCGCCCGGGGCACCGGCGGCCCCACGCGCTTCCCGCACCCCACCTTGCTCCGTGCGTGGCAGCAGCCCCGCGGCGGGGGCCCCTCTGTGCAGCGGGGGGAACGGCAGCGCCGGCGGGGGGTCCCCTGGCCCAGGGTCCCGGCTTGGGGCTGAGCTGCGGCTCCTCCGGGGCAGCGCGGGCAACGGGCGGCAGCAGGTTGGCAGGACGGCTGGGAAGGAGCTGCACCAGGCATAAGTGCAGGCACTGAGAAAAGAGGCTTCTGTGTGTGTCCGTGTCCTCCACTCTTCTTTTTTTTTTTTTTTTTCCCTTCCCCTTTCCCTCCTCCTTTGATATTTATTCCTTCCCCTAATTAAGAAGAAGAAGAAAAAAAAAAAGATATTACCGTGTTGGCAGGCTCCTCGTCCCTCCCCGTCCCTCCCTCCTGGCAGCTGGCAAACGCCGCACGAGAGGAGGATGCTCAGCCCGGGCACGGTGTTAACCCAATGCAGCAGAAGTGGGGGAGCAGCTGGCGCTGGCTGCCCTGGACCCCGCCAGAGAATGGGGGGTCTCCCCACCACAGACCCCGCCATGGCATGGGAATGCCCTTGGAATGGTTATTCCTAGTATTTGGCAGCTTCAGCTGGACGGGGAGGGGGCCACGGGCGGGGGTCCCGGTAGCCAGCAGAGGCTTTGTCATGCAAAAGCCCTTTTGCTGCGAGGCCGAGGTGGGTGGAGGCACCGTCCGAGAGCTGAAGGAACCCAGGGGCTTTGCCAGCCCCGAAAGGGTGATGGGAGCAGCCAGACGCGACCTCCCAGCACAGCAGTCACAGCCAAGTTTGGTCTGGCAGAGAGATGCCGTGCCTCAGTTTACCCACCTGCATCTGCGTCAGGGCCAGGATAATTTATGCATCTTTAGGCTGGAACGCTTGTTCCTGAAGGAATGTGTGGGGATCTGGGCACCCAGTGAGGTCTAGGGGGCAGCTAGGACCCCTCATTTGCAGACCTAAGCCCCTTGGCAGAAGGGCAGCACCCAGGAGCTGGCATCAGGGATTTTTTTAACCAGATCTTGCTCAAACTTTCCCTGGCACGGAGCATTCCCTGTCCGGGGGGGGCGGCGCAGAGCCTGCCAGGGAATTGCTCGGGTGAGTTTGCAGAAAGCCGCAGCTCCTGAGCAGAATTAATCATTTGTCGCCCTGGGAAATAATTGCAGGCGGCAGAGTCGGTCTCGTTAGCGGAGCAGCTGGGGGGAGATGAGTGTCCAGCGGGTGATGCCCGGCCGGCAGGACGCTCACACCGCAGTGCTCTGCCCGCTGCACGCGGGGCCGGGACGGGCACCAGGACGCGCAGGGGTGAAACCCTGGGGCTGCCCCAGCCTCTGCCCCCCTAAACCCAACCCATGAGGTCACATCCTGCACCCGGATGGGAAATCCATGCAAAAAAATGCACTTTGTGGGAAAGGGCTCGCGGTCGGGGGAACCGCGAAGTGCCTGCTCAGCAAGGAGCGTCCCCCATCCTAATTGGGAACAAATGTTCCGGCAAGCCTGGGGTTTCCTTGCTGGCTCAGAGGGAACTTTCCAGGGCTGCTGCTCTGCCAGCTCCTTACCAGGACAGCTCCTGGTCCTTTCTGGCTGTTGGCATCGATGGGCCAAAGTCCTTGGGACATCCAGCTCCTAGAAGGGGCAGGAGAGAAGGGAGAGAAGCAAGGCAGGAGCAGGGCACAACCCTTGTTAGACACCAGAGAATCCCCATCGCTGCCTGCAGCTGCAGAGATGCTGGGACTCAGCCCTTCCCATTAGCCCAGTCCCAGCAGCCAAGGGCATGGAAAGGGTTAGGGAAAGGGGTCTGGACCCACGGGGACCCCCAACCACCCCAGCCCCCCCTGCCCCAGCTGTGTTCAGGCTGGAAGGGCCCCAGTGCCCAGCTGTGCCTCCTCCTCCAGCCCTGCTCAAAGTCACGTACCAGTGCTTGCCATGCACCCCGTGCCAAACACGTGCTGACTCCCACCCTGGGGCTGTGGGGCTCGGGCATCCTCGAACTGCCACCCCCACAAACCTCAGGCACTGCTGAATGACCACCCCGAACGCCTCATGGGGACAGGGGGCACAGACATCCCATTCCCAGGGGGTCCTGACCCTGAGAATCCCTCCGGGGTGCCATCCCAGGGAGTCTCGACCCCAAGTACCTCTCAGGGGCACAGACATATCATTCCCTGGGGGTCCTGACCTCAAGCACTCCCCAGGGGCACAGACATCCCATTCCCAGGGGGTTCTGACGCCAAGCATTCCCCAGAGGTCCAGACATCTCCCTCCTGAGAGGCTCCTGACCCTGAGTGTCACCCAGTGACATAGACATCCACATCCTAGGGTGTCCTGAACTCCAGTATTCCCCAGAGACACGGACATCTCCCTCCTGAGAGGCTCCTGGCCATGAACACCCCTCAGGGCAAAGGACATCCCCCTTCTGAGAGTCTCCTGACCCCAGTCATCCTCCAGGAACACAGATGTCGCCATCCTAAGTCACTCACAACCCCGAGCACACCACACAAGGAAGGGATACACAGACAGGTACACTCCAGGGTGCCCCCCAGCTCTGGCCCCAGGCTCCCCCAGACAGGGAAGTACTAGGACCCTTCAACAACCCTGGAGACTCTGAGTCCTCTCTGAGCTGCAGGATTTGCACCCTCCTGCTGAGCCCTGGCTGAGAGAGAGGGAACCAGGCACAACGGGGAACCCCAAAAGGCAGGAGGAGGAAGAGGGGGACAAGGCCAGGGAGGAAGGAAATTCTCACTCTCAGTGTAGCCATGAGCACTGGGGGATGAGCACCTCTTTTTGCAGCAGCCACCAGTTTTGGGGGCACCGGGATATCCCAGGGGCACCCAAGACGAGGTGGAAAGGAGGAAAGTGGGAGCAGCCAGGCAGCAGAGAAGGCCGGATTTGGAGGACATGTGCTATGGGAATAAGGAGGAGGAGGGCAAAGACATGCAGCAAGGCTTCATCACCCCACTGTCCAGAGCTCTGGGGACTCCAGATCAATTATTCAACCTCAGCACTCCCTGTGCTCCTTAATGGCATTTCAGTCTTGGCTGTGAGAGGCAAACCAGAGCCGGGCCAAGGAGCCAGACAGGATGTCTGGCCGGAGATGAGCCGGAAAGATGATGCCTTAGGGGACCCCCAAGTCGGGTCATCTCCCCCACTGCCCCAGCATCCAAGCACCAGGGGAAAACCCCGTCCCTCTGAAGGGGTGCTGGAATCCCCATTGTTGCTGCTCCCCCATATGGGGGGCGTGAGACCCCCACCAGCTCCCGAATGGTCGAGGCTGGAAGGAGCTCGGGGACGGCTCTGGGTGGCCTTTGCCAGCAGAGGGGACTGTTGCTTGCCTTTCCAGAAGCGCTTGCTTAGAGCCTGTCCCGTGGGACAGCTCGGGAGGAGACATTCTTGTCCTCCTTGCCCTGGTGAGGACATAGCAGGGACCCTCCCGTGGGAAAAAACACCATCTCCTGAGAGGGGGAGGACCGGGAGAAAACGCTGGCAACAAGTCTCTCCCCAAGTGACATTTTCCTGCCCCTTTTGTTCACAGAAACCTCTCGAGTTTGAATTTTTGAATCTCCGCCCCTTGCCACCGCACTGCCCTTCCCCCAAGTAAGTCAGCTGGAGTAAATAAAAAGAGAAAATCAAAAATCCCAATCCACAAATGCTCCCCATGAAGCGATTCCTATCTCGACTGTGACTGCTTGACCGCGTGGGTGAAAGCTCTGACGGAAACCAAACATGGAGCCGACGCTTGCCAAGTTTTGGAGGCTGCCGGAGGAGCAGCTCCCGTTGGGCTCCCGGCTCTGCTCAGCACATCCCGCCGTGGACATCTGGAAAGAAGGAAGACTGCATCTGGACACAGCTGGATGCAGCGCCCCAAGGAAGCGTTGGCTGGGGTGACGCGCTGTGCTCCCCGAGGCAGTTCTCCCTCTGCAAAGGCACTTCCACGTGGATGGATCCAGGGCACCGGACCTGCTGCGGCTTGAACTGAGCCCAAAACAGCCCCGGGCACCAAGAGGCACGGATGTCCTCAGTGCAGCCATCACCTCCACAGAACTGTGAGACCCTCAGTGGGCTCCTTTGGGGCTTCCTTGCCCCGAGGTTTTGGAGCAGCACAGGGCTGACAAGCCACCACCGAGGGAGGCTGCAGCCAAGCCCTCAGGATGGGCATTTGCCAACTGCCCTTGGACATCTCCCAAGCTCCACGCCGAGCCTCACGGCAGCCCTCCAGCTCCCTGGCATGGCCCTCAGGCTTTAGGGAGGGCATTCCCAGCCAAGCCACACCGGGAGAGGATCCAAGCCCTCAAGTCACCCTTCAAAAGTGGGAAGGAGCACCTTGCTCTTCCCCAGGGCTGGGAAATCAGAGTTCAGCGTTGAGCCCGCATGGGCTGGAGTCGGCCCAGCTGTGCAAGGGTTAAACCCGGCTGCTCGTCCGGGTCTCGGGGGCCTCCCACTCGCCATCGCAGAGTATGAATAGCTGCACTCCCTTCTGCTCCCAGCCACTCGCTTCCCTCCCCGCCTTCCCACTCTGCCTCGGCGTTCTCCCCGGCATCCTCCTCCCCCGGCGTCTTCCTCTGGCAGTGCCGGCTCCAGAGCCCCGGCATCCTCCGTCAGCGCCGATGCTGAGCACGGAAAGTTTCGCAGGGGCGAGACCCCTCGGAGAGGAATCGCTGCAGATGTGGGACCTCAACAAGCGGCTGGAGGCGTACCTGGCCCGCGTGAAGTTCCTGGAGGAGGAGAACGAGGTGCTGCGAGCTGAAATCCAGAGCACCAAGAGCAGCCCGGCCGGGGACTCGTGGCGGGTGAAGTACGAGGAGGAGCTGCGAGCCCTGCGGGATGCACTGGATCACGCCTTCAGAGAGAAGTGCACGGCCGAGCTGGCCAGGGACAATCTCTACGAGGAGGTCCAGCAGGTGAAAAGCAGGTGCCAGAAGGAGCAGGCAGCCCGAGAAGAAGCTAAGAAGCAGCTGTCCTTGAGCAGGAAGGAGCTGGAGGAGGAGAGGAGAGCACAGATCTGGCTGAAGGAGAGAGCTGTGCAGCTGGAGAAGGAGGTGGAAGCCTTGCTGGAGGTGCACGAGGAGGAGAAAGCAGGGCTGGACCAGGAGATCGCGAGTTTCTCCCACAGCCTGGAGAGCTTCCGTTGTGCACCGGTGGCTTTCCAGCCAGTGGAGGTGGAGGACTACTCCAAGAGGCTCTCGGAGATCTGGAAAGGGGCGGTGGAGACCTACAAGACAGAGGTGTCACAGTTGGAGGGTTCCCTCTGTCAGGCCAAGGAGAACCTGTGGAAGGCGGTGGAGGACAACCAGCAGAGCCAGCTGCAGCTGCAGCACCTGGAGAAGGACCTGGCGGGGCTCAAAGCACGGAAGGAGATGCTGGAGGAGAGCCTGGCTCAGCAGTGGCAGGAGCAGCGCGGGGAGGCAGAAAAGTTCCAGGCGAGTGAAGGCAGCAGGAAGGCGCTGGATCCCTGGGGAAGGGGAGAGCAGGGGGCTGTGGGTGCCTGGATGGGTACTCAGGGCACATCCCTGAGCAAAGGGATGGGAGAGATGGATGGGAGGAGGCAAGACAGAGGGAACAAACCCCAGGGAACGGATGGACGGTGGCCCTGGATGAGCTGCAGATGAAGCTGAGGAGGGCGGGAGGAAGAGCAAAGCGGCTTGGGGACGTCTCTGTCCCTCGCACAACAGACACCCAGGGCCACGCCACCGCAGGGGAGCAACACCCAGACACCGGGTTCTCCCCCAGCACCCTGCCCGGGACCGTTGCTCCATGACCTGCTGGGCTCCAGAGTCAGGATCCCGGGATAACGACAGCCCCTGTCGCTGCCCCCGGTGCGGGGTGCAGGCACCGGCGGGGGTGTGGGCAGGATAAACTCCGACCGACTTTGCTGCAGCTGCGATTCAACAGCTGCAAAAGAGATTCAGCAGAGGGAGGTGGAGGCGGGGTGGGCTGGAAATACCGGGAATGGCGTGAACACTGCCCGGGGAAGGCTCTTTGTTCCAGGTCCTGGGATCAGCCATGGGTGTCCTGGGGCAGAGGGTGCCGCGGCTTCGGCTGCTCTCCTGAAAGTTGTTTCTTCCCCACGCCGTCGTCCCGCAGCCCTGAATCACCCCAGACTTTCCTCTCTCCTCCAGCAGCCGTTTCCCCATCACCTTTCAGCCCTGCCTATCTCCTTGCCCCATCCTCGGCCCCTCGTGCTAAAATGAGCGCCCAGGACTCCTGTTCCTGCAGCATCCTGAGGGGACGAGCCGAGCCACCTGCCCGGTCCCAGGTCCGCAGGGACTGGCAGGGCTCAGGCAGGGCTGGGGTGCCCCTGACCTCCCTGTGCTACCCGCAGCTGGCGATGGAGGCCCTGGAGCAGGAGCAGCAGAGCCTGCGGGTGCAGATCGCCCGGGTGCTGGAGGACAGGCAGCAGCTCATGCACCTCAAGATGTCCCTCAGCCTGGAAGTGGCGACCTACAGGTGAGGTTCCCGATGGAAATGGAGCTGGGGAGTGGCCGCTTCCCCGGCACACGGTGTGCGGGGAGCTGGGGCTGAACCTGGCACCGCGGCAGGCACAGGTGGGTCTTGGCACCAGAGGGGTCTCGGGCACGAGGGGGTCTCCGGCACAAGGGAGGTCTCGGTAGGGGTAGCCCCGTGCCCCTTCCGCAGCCCTTCCAGATGGCCCCACACAAAGGCCGCCTGCCAGGGACTGGGGGGACAATTAGCATGAGAATAGGGGCTGTCCCAGCCCAGGCGAGGGGCCTCCCCGGCAGAGCATGATGTCACCCTGAGCGGACACTAATCCCGGGCACGGGGGGATGGGGGGGGAGACAGGAGCAAGGGGGGGCTTCTTCCGTCCCCCCCCCCGTTCCCTCACCGAGCCGTGACAGGGCAGCACAACCATCTGTAGCCACTCCATGCCTCAGTTTACCTGCCCTGACGCTGCCGCAGCGCAGCGGGGTGAGCTGGGGTGCACAGGGAGCACCCTGTAGCACCCACGCTGTAGCACCCACCACGCTCCTTTCCTCCTCCAGGACGCTGCTGGAAGCAGAGAGCACCCGCCTGCAGATGCCAGCTGGGGAATTCAGGTTGGCCAATGGTGTGCGAGGTAAGGGACCCCCGGCGCCAGCCCGGCACAGCCACCGCGTCACCCTGGGGGGGTTCGGGGAATGAGGCTGGATTTAGACACATTTTCCTGCATTTTCCTGGCAGCGGTTGCCCGGCCATGATAGGAAGGTGTGAACAGCGGCCAGGGGCTCTTGGCACAGGGCTCACAGCCCAGATAAGGCTTATCTGCTCCTTTGCCTTGTTTTTTAATTCCCTGCCTTGCATGGGAAGGGCAGGAACGGATCTGCCCAGCAGGACGGCAAGCTGTGGACGCAAGCTGTGGAAGGCAGGAGAGCATTTCCTTTTTCCTCAAAACGAAAAACACAAGGAAAGCTTGTCACCTGCACACTTTCCCCAGCAGCAGGACCTGACCGTGGCTGCAGCTGGGCAGAGCATTGTCCCAGCCTGATGCTGAATCCCCTGGGACCACCAGCATCCGCTACACTCAAGAGGGAGGAATTTCCCACTTTCCAAGAAGGAGCAGTTTAAAAATAGGAAAGGGGGCAGCGAGAGGCAGCCAGGCAGCAGAGGAGGGCTGGGAGAGCCATGGAGCAGCTTCTTGCTCACTCACGGCTCCACCTCACTCTTTGCAGATCTCAAACTGGAGGTGAGCAGCAGCAGCAGCAAACTGGTACCCACGAGCCCTGAGACCAGGCGGCTGCTTCCCCGAGACTACTGCGCCAGCCCCTCCGTCTTCCTCAGGGCAGAGGGGAGGGGGCAGCTAGCAAAACCCCAAAGTGACACCCTGACACCCAAGAGCCAGAGCCCCAGTGCCAGGGAGATCCAGAAAATCAGCTCAGTCCTTCATGCCACAGCACTGCCGGCTGCTGGCAGGGCTGGAGGGCCTGGAGCCCCTGTCTGCCCCACACCCAGCCCCTCACAGGCAGGCAAAGCTGCCCCTCCTCTCTCCCCAGAGCTCCCCAGCCCCTCACCGCCAGAGCCAGAGAGCTCTGGGGGAGAGGGTCCCGCCTGGCCAGGGGGAGAGGGGGGAGTGATGAGCCAAGGGACGGAGTGTCTTCTGTCCAGAGCCATGGAGGACACTTCCAATGCCAGCGTGCAGCCCCTGGGAGCGGCACCTGCCCGCACACTGCAGTACCCCGCCCAGCTGGTCAGTGAGGCGCTGGAGGATGCGCTCAAGGCGATGGAAGATGATGCTCAGCCCAAAGAAGAGCCCACGCTCAGCACCGTGTGGGCCACCCAGGATGCCCGCCTCCCCAGCCCCGTTTTCTCCACAAAGGCTTGTGAAGGGGCTGTGTCAGAGGGGCCTGGGGAAGAGCAAGACCCCTCTGAGGGCTCTGAGGAGGTTGACAGCCCTGAAGCAGAGGAGAGGGTTGGGGAAGTCATGCTCCAGGGACTGGGTGTGGAGAACAGCATCCTGTTCCCAGATGCCGTGTCCCCACCAGGCATGGCCGCTTCCTTGAGTGCCTCAGGAAGCCGGGAAGATTTGGGAGCATGGGAGGAGGAGGAGGAGGTACCTGCTGTGCTGAGCCCAAGGGATCCAGAAGTGGAGGCCCAGGAAGGAGGCAGGGGTCTCCCTGGACAGACAGTGACCAGCTGGGAAAAGCCAGAGCAAGAGGAGGACAGGGCAGAGACCCCAAGCACAGAGCCATCACACCCCTCAGAGGATGAGGAGGAGGAGAGGGGACTCCACAGCCCCTGTGAGGAGAATAGAGATTTCCAGGAAGAAGGAGCAGATATGCAAGAAGAGGAGTGTCTGCACAGAGAACTGGAAGCTGCTCATTCTGTCCCTGTGGAAAGCCACCAGGTTTTGCCCACAAAAGGTCACCTGGAAGAGGACTTTGTTGATGCAGAGCAGGAAAGGTCTGAGCAGCAGAAAATGCCCATGTGTGAGATGGATCTGGCTGCAGAGAAGGAAAGGGGACAGGAGCTGTGCCCAGAGCAGAAGCCCTCAAGTGTCCATGAAGCCATCCCAGCAGAGGAGGCTTCGTTAGGAGCTGAAGAAGATGCTGTGGGAGGGGAGGACACAGGCAGAGTGAAAGCTGGTGAGGGAGAAGAGGGAGAGGCCAGCATGGAGGTGGTGGAAGGAGGGGACCATGAGGCAGGAGAGGACCACAAGTCAGGAGAAGACCATGAGGCAGGAGAAGGCTCTGAGGCAGGAGAAGGCTCCAAGGCAGGAGAGGGTTCCGAGGCAGGAGAAGACCATGGGGCAGAAGAAGGCTCCGAGGCAGGAGAGGGCTCCGAGGCAGGAGAGGATCTCAGGGCAGGAGAGGCTGTGGGAGGTGACACCCTGGAGCAGGAGAGCAGAGTCCCAGAGGAGCCCGAGGATCTGCAGGAAAGCAGCTCTGTGGAAGAGGGGGGCGAACAGGAGGAGCTGGAGCCAGGAGAGGAGCCCTGGGGCCAGGGGGATGATGGCAATGGCCAAGAGCCCTGTCCAGAGGACTGGGAGGTTACAGCAGAGGACACAGAGGGAGTTTTGGGGACAGAAGAGCCAGCCTGGGCAGATGACACCCCGAGCAGTGCAGGAAGGCTGAAAAGTGAGGAGAGAGATGGCACATCGCCAGCAGAGCTGGAGGAAGCCCAGGAAGATGATGAAGAAGATGCCAAGAGCCAGGAGATAAGACAGCAGCAGCCCCTGCCAGAGGCTGAGCTGGCACCGGAGCTGGCAAGGCAGGAGCAGGAGGGCACCGTGGCAGAACCTGACCCAGCGCCTCCAGGTGCCCCTGAGCAAGGGGACAGACAGGAGATGGCCGAGGCTCCAGAGGAGCCATGGGAGGTGCAGGATGAGGATGGTGATGATGGGCTCAGCTCAGAGCTCACGGCACTGAAGCAGGTGCCAGGTGGCGAGTGGGCTTTGGAGGAGGTCCCCAGAGACGCAGAGCCCACCCCGGGCACCGGCAGGAGGGTGGAGCTGGAGGACACGCTGCCGGACAGCACACCCTTGCACCTCTACGAAGGGGAGATGCTGGCTGTGGGTGCACCCAGCCCAAACCCTCCCGAGACTGAGGAGACCACGGAGACAGTGCCTGTGTCTGACACAGCTCAGGAGGGCGAAGGGTGGCTGGAAGGGAGGGACAAGCCACCAACTCCCACCGCGCAAGAGAGCCCTGAAGAAGAGGCAGAGGTGGAGGTGGCTGCTGTGGCAGAGGGTGTTGAGGAGGAGGAAGGTTATTTCATGGTCAATGCTCCCAACCAAGAGGTATCCAGCTCGGAGGAAGCTGAGATCTCCGAGGACTTTGAAGAAATTAAAGTTGAAGCAACTGAAGGCAGCCAAGATGACCTGGGGGCTCCTGGAGCAGAATCTCCAGTGCCAGAGGATAAAGCTCACCTCGAGGTGCTTGTTGGGGAAGCAGATGAAGATATGGAGATGCCCACTGAAGAACCTGAGATGCCAAGGAATGAGGACAACACTGCTGAGCTGGAGGAAGGCCCAGCTGTGCCTGAAGCAGATTCCAGCTGTCTCGGGGCTGTGGGACCATTAGCAGGAGGTACTGATGAGCCAGCCCCGGGTGTCACAGGCACCGGAGCATGGGAGGGACCGGAGCATTCAGAAGGTTTGGCTGCTGAATCAGATGAGGAGCTCCACAACACAACTGAGCTGGAGAGGGATGCCAGTGGAGCACCAACCCTCCCAGGCTGCAGCCTGGGGTTGGCAGGGCAGGAGGAGGAGGGGGCAGATGAGGATGAGCCCAGCATGGCTCTCCATGACACGGCCAAGGCCACCCCTGCAGCAGGGCTCCAGGCCCAGGCAGTGCCTGACGAAGCAGAGCAGCCATTGGAAGAGCAGCCATCCGTGGAGGAGGAAGCACTCGACAGGGAGAGCCCTACTTCACCCGGGAACGAGCAGCCCCCCGAGGCCAACCCACCTCAGCTGGGCTCTGCACTGGAGCAGGGAGGTTTTCCAGAGGTGATTCCAGATACCCCTGACACAGCTGTTCTCTCTGCAGAGGTGCCAGTGGATGTAATGAAAGACTCGGATATTTTGGAAATAGTTGAGCAGGCCCTGGAATTCAACCAGGAGCTGATGGGGATGAGGGTGGCAGAGGATGGGCAGCGGGGTCCTGGAAGGACCGAGCTCCCCCAGGATGCAGAGGAAGACTCCTCGCCCCCCTCATCCAGTGAGGAAGAGCCGACAGTGCAGGAGGCACCAGGAGATGTGGTCCCAGAGATGGAGGATCTGGTCCGGGCCGAGAACGGGCTGCACCGGGAGGCCAGTCTGGAAGACCTGGCTGAATTCACCGAGGAGGTGCTGAACGGCATCACCAGCACAGCACCAGCACAGGAGCTCCCCACAGAGACCGCAGACCCCTCAGGGGTGATGCCACCGCAACCCCCCACCCCTGGAGATGGCACTGCCACCAAGCTGGGGGATGCCACCCTGAGGGAGAAGCATAGTGGAGCCAACCCCAGCCTTGTGCCCCCCGCTCTGGGGGAGGATGTCCTGTGCCTCGCGCCCGACCAGCCACCAGCGTGTCAGCTGAGAGCCGAGCAGGAGCCCTGGTCCTCAGGGGACGAGTGACAGCAGTCGGGGGAAACCCTCTGGTAGCCCCCTTCCTGCCAAAACCCAGTACCCCTACTTGTCCCACCCTCCCTCCTAATGCTTCCCCAGCTCCTTATGGTTTTTAACATGTTTGTGTGGATTTTTTGCACCCCTTTTCAGAGTGAAGAACCACCAAGTTCCGTTCCACCCCACAGCCCACCCAAATTCGCATGCTTGCTCTGGGACCCCTGCTTCATTTTGAGCTTCCTCTGGGTGGGTCGGTGTGGCTATATTTAATTTAAACTCTGTGTTTCCCCATTCCCTGCAATCTTCCGCCTCCAACTCCCCCAGTATTTGCCCCAGGAAGCCCAGCTGGAGGCTAGGGACCCATCCAAACCGCACCCTGGGACTCAGCGCCTTGGGCTTCATCACCCCAGGGTCCCCAGCCCCAACCCGCTGGCTCTGGGGGCTGAGCCACACTGGATGTATCCACTGCCTCGACATTAATTTAATAAAGCCTCATCCTCCCACTCAGGGCCCTGGCTCTCCTCACTCTGGGGGCAGGGGGCAGCGGGCAGCAGCCCCAGGGCAGGGCTGGGGGGCATGGGAGGGCACCGTTTGGGGGGGTTGCACTTCCAGGCTGCTTTCAGCTAGGAAAGTGCACTTGTGGCCATCCATCAGCATGGGCTGGGGACAGGGTCCCTGGAATGATGCTCCCCCATCTCTAAGACAATGCACATCCCTGGAGGTACGTGGCCCCAGTCCCTGGAGTGATGCTGCCCCACCCCTGTGGTGATGCAGCCCACTAGGGCAATGCCCCCAGGAGGATGCTCCCCCATTCCCAGGATGATGCAGCCCTCTGGGATTATGGACCCCCATCCCTGGTGCGATGGTCCCCGTCCCCCAGACGGATCCCACCCCCCGAGGTGATGCTCCCCCATCCCCAGGGCCCCACAGATGCCACTCAGGGCTCGCTGCTGGCCAGGAGCTTCTCCAGCTTCCGCCTGGGCTGCCAGCAGGAGCGGGACGGGATGCCAGCCCAGCCCACCCGATGCCCGTGCCAGCGCCTGGAGCCAGGAGCCAACAGCACCAGCCACTGTGCCTGCCCGATCTGGGCAGGATGTCCACGGAACAACCTGCAGATCCCGGCCCCGGGAGCTGCTGGAACCCTGGCACCACGGCGGGGACCCCCTCACCCAAAGGGTGATGGGCTTCAGGGGGGCTGTGAGGAGCCAGTGGGGCTCAATCGCCCCATTGTGCAGCCGGGCGTGGGGACGGTGCGGGAAGAGCTGCATAAATCAGCCTCCAGCTGAAGAATGGGCTCCTTTATGCCGAGCAAAGGGCTGACTCACTCCGGGCGAGAGGACACGGTGACTCGGGTGGCCGTGGCATCCCTGGGGCCCGACAGCCTCGCACCCACGGGTGTGTTCAGCATCGCCGCTCGAGTTCCGCGGCCGGGCTGCCCGCCCCGCTGGCCCCGGCACTCGTCCACGCACCCGATTTAGCTTGGTCATTCCCGCGCCAGCACCCAGGGATGCTCAGAGCCAGGGACCGATAAGAACCCAACGTTTAGCTGCTTTCCTCCCTGCGAAGCCCCGGGCCCCCTCCCCTGCCTGAAGGCGACAGTTTCCTTTTAAGGTGAAACTCCAACCGATCCAAACACCGTAATAAAAAAAAATCCCCCTCTGATGAGTTTAATCAGGCGCCGAGTCTGCGTTCAATCAGCCCCTGGCCCAACACACCTCGGGTGCCTGGGCAGCATCACCCCAGCAGCAGTGCCAGCAGCACCCCCTGAGACCCCAGTGCCCACCGAGGGGTCCCCAAAGCTGGGGGTCCCCGGGCCAGGAGAGGGTTGGAGGATGTTGAGGCGGAGACGGAGATGGCTCGGGTGAGGCTTCGCATGCAGGGGGTGACATTCCTCCCGAAATTAATCCACATTCCAGCCGGTGCTGACAGAGTGATGAGGGGGGACAGATGGTGGGAGGAGGGGGAGCCCCTTCCTCCCCGCGAAGAGGAGGAGGCGGAGGAGGAGGAGGATGGGATGAAGTGCCGAAATCTGGGAGTTAGCCGGGGGGATGGGGGAGATTGCCGGGGCCTTTGGAATCCGCTGGGGCTGCAGCCAGGAGAGTAAAGCCTGGTGAGACTCGTCCGGGTCTGGTGAGTGCCCGCAGGACCATGCAGTGATGGGACAAGAGTGCTCCTGCCCGCACCAAGCGTGTCCCCAACATGACGGAATGTGTCCCCGATGGCACTAAGTGTATCTCAACAAGATCAAGGGTGTCACTGATGGGACCAAATGTGTCCCCAACAGGAAAGTGTGTCCCCAAAGGGACTGAATGTGTCCCAACAGGATCAAGTGTGTCACCGATGGGATCCAGTGTGTCCCCAACAGAACTGGATGTGTCCCTGATGGGATCGATCATGGATGACCCAATAAGATCATGGATGTCCCTCATGGGACTAAGCGTGCCCTCAGTGGGATCAAGAGTGTCCCCAGTGGGACCTGACTGTCTCTCAGCACTGAGTGTGACTACAACAGGACCAAACATGACCCCAGGGGGACTGAACATGACCCTCGGGGGGGACAAGGGTGCCTGGGTTACCCCATGACCACCCTGGCTGGGACTGCAGCTCGGACACCCATCGGGCACATCTCCCCTGACCCCAAATTCCATCAGACCCAACCAGAGTGTTCCAGGCCCCATAGGCAGCACCCACTGTCCCACCCCCAGCCAAGCACGGACAGGCTGATTTTGGGGACCACGCTGTTTAGGGGGGCTGAAAAGAGACATGGAGGTGCCCTACACTCAAACTCTGCTCACACTCAGGCGGGAGCACCAGGGGGGACGGGAGCATGCAAGGGGGGGCAGGGGGTCCTGGGGGCTGCAGCAATGGGGGAGCTGCCAACCATTGCCTGGGCTGGTGCTTTTAGAGCCCCTGGAGTCCCCCACAGCCCCTGCACCCCCCGCAGCCTGGCCCCCTGCCAGCCAGGGAAGGGTTTTGTTTCCTTCCAGGCTGGGCGAGGGGAGTTTCAATAGAGCCCACACAAAAACTCCCTGTGGGGTGAGCCCGCGCCGGGACAGGGAGGGGGGATGAGGTGGGATGACCTCAGCGATGACTTCATTCCACTCTCAGAGCCCAAAATTCATGGGAACCATATAAGGAAAGGACTAAAAATACAGCGGGAGGGGCGCGGGCAGCCCCCGCTCCCCCTCCCCAAAATGAGCCCTTGGGGATGCTGCATGCAGGCGAGCAGGAGCCACGCTGAGGCCACCAGAGCACCGGGGCTCTTCCCAGGGGGGATGCACGGTGGGGACAATTGATAGGGACCCCAAAATCCCCACGGGAGAGGCGGGCTGGTCTTCCACGGGAGAGCAGAGCAGGGCTGTGGGCTGTGGGGAGGCATCACCACCCCCCGCCCGCACCGTCCCTTCCCGTGACACCTCCAGGGACGCGCCGGGAGGGGGGGTGGCTCGGTCACCCTCTCGCCCGCCCTTCACCCCGGTCAAACCCCCGGGAATAGCTCCCGCCGGCTAAAATCAGCTCTGCCCCGGCCTGGGGGACTCGCCCAGCTGCCGGGTCGTGACCCCCCAGCAGCGTCCGTGCCCCAGCTCGGCGACAGCTGCTGCCAAGCCGGGGCGGTGCGGATGCCTGAGGCCGAGCCCGGGGGCAATCCCGCCGAGAATGTGCGCCTGGGGCCGTCTGTCAGTGGCAGGGAGGATGGTGGGGTCTCGGGTGTGATGAATCCCCCTGGGATGATGCTCCCCCCATCCCTGGGGTGAGGCAGCCCCCCAGAGTGATGCACTCCAATCCCTGGGGTGATGCCTTTCCATTCCTAGGGTGATTAATCTCCCTGGGGCAGCGCTTTCCAGTTCCTGGGGCCATATATTCCCCCTGGGGCAATGTTCCCCCATCCCCAGACTGATGGGGGATGATTCTTCCTGGAACAATGCTCTCCAATCCCTGGGGCGATGCTTACTCATTCCTGGGGTGATCCCCCCTCATCCCTGGAGCAGTGTCCTGCTGGTCCCAGTGTCCCAGCCCACCCCCGAGCTGACTCCCTGACCGCCATCCCTGCACCATTACCTCTCCCGAATAGTTGGGGGAGGACAGAGAACACTTCTTCCCCCCAGACAACTAGCACCCTGAGAACCCCGACCCATCCCTGGCCCTGGCAATCCCAGCCCAGGATGTGGCACATGGACATGGGATGTAGGACAGGAGCAGACGGGAAAGGGCTGTGCCTGGGAAAAACCCCGGCTGGCTCCCCCACACGTGCCAGCATCGTGCCTCAGTTTCCCTTCTCATGCAGCCGGCCAAGGGCCAGCCACAGGCAGGAAGGTGGTGAGCCAATGATGGGGAGACGACAAGCCCCCCAGAGCACTCCCCGATTTTGGGACACTGATCTGCACCCCCCCACACTGTGGGACATCAGGGATGGGCACAGAGGGTGCTGGATGCGACTCAGCCACGGAAACGGCTCGGGCACGGGTGGCACTGGGACAATCGGGCTGTGTCCCCCGTCCCGAGGCCAGACCTGACCCCTGTGGCCAAACCTGCCATGGGGCTGAGCCCCCAGGATCCAGTCCCAGTGCCCATGGGAGGTTTGGGGCACAGTGCCAGGCCAGGGGCACGTGGTGGGGACAGGATGTGACCGCGGCTAGTCCTGAGTCACCGCCAGTCACCGGATCCAGCCTGGGAAGGGACAGGAAGGGCCCTTGGCTCCAGCACTCCTTGTCCCAAACAGCTTCCACAGTGTGGCTGGGGACTCCACTCTGAGCCTGGGGACTGTGTGCTGACTTTGGGGACTCCCTTCCCAGTTTAAGGACCCCATTCCCAGTTTGGGGACCTCTTCCCAGTTTGGAGACCACGTGTCCAGTTTGGGTACCCTTTTGGACCCCATTTCCACTCTGGGTACCCTTTTCCCAGTTTCACAGTTTGGGGACTGTGTGTCCAATTTGGGACTCCATCCCAAGTTTGGGAACCGTATGGGACTCCTTTCCCCATTTGGAGACTCTGCTCCTAGTTTGTGAACCATGTGCCCAGTTTGGGGACCCCATTCCCAGCTTAGGAACCGTATGGGACTCCTTTCCCCATTTGGAGACTCTGCTCCTAGTTTGTGAACCATGTGCCCAGTTTGGGGACCCCATTCCCAGCTTAGGAACCCTATTCTCAGTTTGGCAACTACGTGCCCAGTTTAGAATCCCCATTCCCAGTTTAGAGACCCCGCTTCCAGTTTGGGAACCATGTGCCCAGTTTAGAATCCCCATTCCCAGTTTGCGGACTTCAGTCACCCAACTGGAGCAGCTTCTCACCGGAATTCTGACCAGATTCCTGGGGCAGGTGGGCCAGGAGTCTCTGGCCCCGGCGGGGCAGCAGCTGCCAGCCGGGGTTGGGTTTCGGGTGTGGGGATTTGTCACCTCCAGGCCCGCAGGACCCCTCGGCCCTGCCCTGCAGCCTCCCGGGAGCTGCAGAGGGGCCCAGCCTGGCCAAACATGGCCGGGGGGACAGCAGGGCTGGGCTGGAGCACGGGGAGGGGAGGTCATGACAAGGGGTCTCAGAGCCCCCCAAACCCCAGCACAACCTCCGGCATCCTCCTCCCCCTCCCTTTTCCTCTTCCTCCTCCTCCTCCTCTCCTCCCCTCGGGGTTCATTGGGCAGGACTGACCAGAGGCCATTGCGGGGGGCACAGGTGGACACCACAGTCTGGGGGGGGCACAGAGATGCCTGAGCAGCCCTGGATGGGGCCCGAGAGGAAAGGCCCTGACCCCTCCACACTGCCCTGAGCACGGAAAAAGGGTACTGGAGGATCCCAGCCCCCCGGTTCAGACCCCAGACCTCCGGTTCTGAGCCCTGGACAGACCCCACGATCAGACTCCAGTTCAGGCCCACAGCCCTCAAGACAAAAACCCAAGTTCAGACCCCCTAGTTCAGCCCCCCGACGCCCTCCCTGCTCTTGCCATCCCTCCTGCAAAAAAAGTCTATTTGGGGAGGGGGAATGCAACCAGGCACCCCCAGAAAGGCTCTGCTGGGCTCTCTGTGGGCACCTCCAGCGCATAGGGGAGGGGAGAACAGAGACCCACGGGGACCCCTTGCCCTCCCTGTGCGCTCCGCAGGCCTCTCTATCACCCTTCCCAGGATACCCCAGGCCTCCGGGGACAAATCCTGTGACCCTCCCCCGGCTACACACCCACTCCATGGGTTCCCCTAGAACGGACCTGTGACTCCCCCAGGAACCCTCTATGACCCCACTAGGAGTCCCCGGGATCCCCCTGGGTACAGGTCCCCTCACTGGGACACCCAGAATCCTCCTCAGGACCCGTCAGTGACCACCGGGGGAACCGCCTGTGGCCCCCCTTGGGTACCCACCACCTTCTCGGGAGTCCTCGAGCCCAAACCCACTCAGGACCCTCCTGTGACCATCCCGGACCCCCCGGGAACACCCCCCGTGACTCCCTCAGGGCTCCCTGAAACCTCCCGGACCACCTCGAGCCTCTCCCGCGACCCCTCAGACCCACCCAAAACTCCCTACGCCCCCGCCCCAGGACCCCCGGAGTCTCCCAGTGAC
>VWPU01016218.1:0-13968 GCA_013398955.1 Callaeas wilsoni
GGGCTGAGAGCAGGAGCCCAGTGTCCCCCCAGGCTGAGAGCAGGAGCCCAGTGCCCCCCCAGGCTGAGAGCAGGAGCCCAGTGCCCCCCCAGGCTGAGAGCAGGAGCCCAGTGCCCCCCCAGGCTGAGAGCAGGAGCCCAGTGCCCCCCCAGGCTGAGAGCAGGAGCCCAGTGCCCCCCCAGGCTGAGAGCAGGAGCCCAGTGCCCCCCCAGGCTGAGAGCAGGAGCCCAGTGCCCCCCCAGGCTGAGAGCAGGAGCCCAGTGCCCCCCCAGGCTGAGAGCAGGAGCCCAGTGCCCCCCCAGGCTGAGAGCAGGAGCCCAGTGCCCCCCCAGGCTGAGAGCAGGAGCCCAGTGCCCCCCCAGGCTGAGAGCAGGAGCCCAGTGCCCCCCCAGGCTGAGAGCAGGAGCCCAGTGCCCCCCCAGGCTGAGAGCAGGAGCCCAGTGCCCCCCCAGGCTGAGAGCAGGAGCCCAGTGCCCCCCCAGGCTGAGAGCAGGAGCCCAGTGCCAGCCTGGGATGAGAGCTGGAGCTCAGTGGCCAGCGACAGCCACAGCTCAGGACCTTCCCCCTTTTCCTCCTCGCACGAGGCTTTCCAGGGAACCAAAACTGGCCAGGCCTGGGAACAGCTGCAGGAGTCACCGTGGTGGCGTCACCAGCACCAGAGGGACAGAGGCTGAATGTGCTGCAGCAGTGTATTTATGTACCTGCCAGGACCTGGCCAGGAGCCCTGGGAGCAGAGGGGGCTGCGCAGGAACGTGGGGCTCGTCCTGGCCGCTGGCACAGCCCCGGGATGCTCCCGGCTGTCGCCGCTTCCCTCGCTAAGGAGCTGATTTAAATAAGAACATCTATCTTCTAAATTGTGTGTATCAAACTATCAATCACGGGGAGGCTGCAAACCTCCCCAAATCTGTAATTATGGTGTCACAGCTGATTGTGATGAAAGTGGAGCTGTCAGGGAGGCATTTGGGAGACAAACACACTGCTCCCAGCAGCTCCCAGGAGTGCTCGGCAAAGCTCTGCTGCCATATGGGGCCGTGATTAATAGCCCAGCCTATATGTAAATATTTAGCTGTTTAGGAAGCAACAGGATCCAATTACCTTTCATCCCATCCCTCTCCTCGTGACAGAGCACAAAGCAGAATTTCCGCTCGGTTCTTTTTTCCCTCGGAAAAGGAGAACAAAGTGCCCCAATGAGTCATTTTCCAGTGCTGATATTAAAGACATCCTTCTCTGCGGCCGAGGTGGCCGCGGCTGAGCGCTCAGCTGGGCAAGGCAGCTGGAATTTGGGATTTGCTCGTTACTGGAGCGGCCTCTCCAAGGAAAGGGACGCTGGCACTTGCTGCTGACAGCCGTGAGAGCAGAGCTCTTGCTGCTCAAGTTGAAGTAAAGCCTGCATCAAGAGCCCTGGAGGTTTAGGAGGATCCTTCAAGCTCGCAGCTGCTGGGGGAAGAGCAGCCTGAGCGCCTCACGGTCCCCAGGGGCACAGACCAGGTGTTTGTGGCTCTCACGGCAGCAGGGCCAGTTGGAAGCTCAGCTCCACGAGGGTGAGAGAGGAGAAAAATGAGCCTCCACAACAATTTCATTTTTTAAAAACAATTTTAGGACTTTCTTGGCAAGGTCAACGTTTCTGACCGTGCTCTCCTTTCCAGCAGGACTATCCATTCCACATTCCAGCCTCCTCCACGCTCTCTTCGGAGCTGCAGCACATCCCCTCCTGCAGGAAACGCCGGAGCCTTCCTCGGCAGGCTCCAAGTGCTGTTTGCTACCTCCCTTGGCTCACTGGACCAGTGTCACCACAGCCTGGACCACCAGGCTTCTCCAGCTCCCAGTCCTGAGCACAGGCTCGTGATGGACAGCTTGGAATCGTCCTTAGTAGAGGAACTCCCATGGAAGCTGCCCAGTGGAACACGGCTTCCCAGCGGCCTCACCTAGAGCTGTCTCAGATGGTCCGGTGGGTCACAGGAGCCGTGGAGACCAACCATTCCCACAGCACCCATCCCTCCCCATCCCTGGATTTGCCCAATCAGGGGTAATTCTTGACTTTTTCTGTCCCATTTTCCCCTGGGATTGGTTCTTCCTAATTAGAGTTTGCACTACACTGATCCTTGGAGATATTTGAAGCCTGACCAGGCAGGGCCCTCCCAGTCCTTGTGTCCAAACTCAACCATTCCACGTCTCTGCTTCCTGGGATAATTCACATTCCTCAAATGCGAACATTTCCACTTGAAATGTTGCAGAAAATTCTTCATCTACGTGTAAAATCTGTCGGGGTTTTTCTTCCTGCTGCAAAAGGGTGTGTGCAGGAGAAAGGGATTTTGCATCCGTGATTTCTCCCGGGGGCAGGGGAAGCTCTGGGCTCAGCCCAGCAGACGGACAAAGCTCCCTCGGCTGCTGTGCCCAGCTGGACAGGGGCACTGAGGGCCACTCAGTGCGGGCAGGAGTGACTTCAGCAAGGTGTTTGTCACTTGGAAAGCCGAAAATCACTTTTTGGAGCTTTTGAACGGGCAGATTGCTCTCCCTCATCTGTATGAGATCATGAAAGCACCTGGGAGACTGCGAGCAAGAAATAAACTTCAGCAGGCTGTGCCTGGCAAAGAAAGGACCAGCATCACTGCACTGGTAATTATTGAGGCTTAACGTGCTGTTAACAATAATATCTCACATCCTTTTGTCACTGAAACTGCGGGAGAAACAAAAACAAAAATCCTCCAAAACCATTTTTAGTGTTAGAGCATCAAGACGTTATTTTATTTCTGGCCAGGACGTTGTTCTGGCTAGGATGTGTAACAGAAATAATTTCATCCTCACATAGCCAGGGTGTTCAGAGAAAATCATTCCACAACACATGAATTTTACCGGATTTTTTGCCAACTTAACGCAGTCAAAACCCACAAAGATTCATTGGCCCAGCGTTCATTGGTTTCCAGTTACGGGGCTCTCAGGATTTGGTTTCCTGTTGGTTACAGCTCCACAAAGCTGCCCAGGCAGGGACTGCAGGTGTTCTGTGGGAGGCGGGGGAGATGATCTCCCTGCAGCCTGGCACGCAAAATCCCATCGTGTCACCCTCAGGAGTGAGGGAACGGTGGTGGTGTGACAGAAATCCTGCCACAGCGAGCGATTCCCTCCTGGGAGAGTTAAAACTTTGGCGTCCAGGCCTGTGGGGCTGCAGAGGGAGAAGCAGAAGGTGGAGATGTCATTAGACTGTTAATAACCACAGGCAGGGAACAGCCACCGCGAAACAATTTGACAAAATCAGCATTTCCTGAACCGAGGCCTCCTGCTACTCCTTTGAATGGAGTGTCAGGAGTGCTGGCAAAGGGCCCTGTTCCTGCTGGCACGGGAATTGCCACTGGAGCCCTGGGTCCAAACAGGACAGGTCGGGTCCCATGGGCTGGGAGAGGCTCAGGAGCAGAGAAGGACCTGCGCTGTTCTTTCCGTCCTTTCCAGCTCTGTCCAGCGGGGTGGTGCTGAAAGGAGCGGGCCCGGATCCCGGATCCCAGATCCCAGATCCCTGCGTTTGCTCCTTCCGCTCCCCCTGCTCCCTGCCCCAGCCAGAGGGGCTCCTCCTCTTTGGATTTCCTTTGGTGGGACCAGCTTTTCCTGCTGCTCTTTCCCTCTCCAGCTGACAAACCTGCTGCGGGGGACACAGACAGACTTCCCAGGCCTGGCCGAAAATACTCCCATAAAACCTCTGGTGGTACCTGAACCCTGGTGCCCACAGAATCATGGAATTATGGAACGCTTGAGCTTGGAAGCGCCCTTAAAGATCATCAAATTCCACCCCCTGCCATGGGCAGGGACACCTTCCACTAGCCCAGGCTGCTCCAAGCCCTGTCCAACCTGGCTTTGGACTTCCAGGGATTTGGGGGCAGCCACAGCTTCTCTGGGCACCCTGTGCCAGGGCCTCCCCACCCTCACAGCCAAGAATTCCTTCCCAATATCCAACCTAAAATCCCCCTCTTTCAGTTCAAACCCATCACTCCTTGTCCTGCCACTCCAGTGATGGCCTCTGGTATCTGGCAAAGATCCAATCCTGATTTTATATCCCTTAAGGAGGAAATCCCTATTGAAATGAATAAAACCATAAACCCTGTCCTGAAAAGGGCTGCAATGAGTAAAACTCACCAGCACCATGCCACAGCCTCAAGCTGTGCCAGGGAAGGTTCAGATTAGAAATTGGGAGAAAAATCTTCATGGAAAGGGATTTAAAGAGCTGGAACAGACTGTCAGAGCAGTGGTGGAGTCACCATCCTTAGAAGTATTCAAAAAACCTGTGGATGTGGTTTGATCCCCTTGAGCATGTGGATTAGTGGTGAACATGATTGGACTTCATGGTCTCAAAGGTCTTTTCCAACCTGAACAATTCTGTGATTCCACGAGTGACTTTTTTTGGAAGAGGAAATTGCAGTCCTGTCCCAGGCACATCTAAGCACCACCTGAGCTTCCCCAGGATGCAAATGAGGGGAGAGGGCCAGCCTGTGTTAATTATCTCAGTCACAAGGAACAGCTCAGCCAGATGTTCACCCAGCCTGCGTCTGTTTGCATTTCCAGCTTTTTCCGTGGATCCTCTAAGCCAGCACAAAGTCCATCAATTTTAACAGGGCAAAACCATCCCGGGTGTGAGTTACTCCTGGAGATAAGTGACTACAAGCTGGACTCTCTGCTCCAAGGCATCCTCCTGATAAGTAAGCAACAATCAAAGCTTTATTGCAGGCTTCCAAGGAAGTGAAATGCAGAACGTTTTCCCAGGTCCCCATAATTCAAAAACAACCTGTCCAATTCCACTCTTCCTCGTGGAGACAAAGCACTCTGCTCTGGGCTGAGCCCGGACGTGAAAAATAAGATGCAGGTTGGAGCTGTCATCGGAAACTCAGAGGAATGATGCATTTAAAATGAACTTCCAGGGGGTTCCTCCACCCCTGACACGAGCAGTGACAGTGGCTGTGGAGCACTTCGGGGTCACCTGATGAGGGACACGGCTACAGAGCTGGGCACTGCTGTAGTGCAGGCCGAGCCAGAAGGAAATGCCTCTGGTCACAGCCACCAGGCTCCTGCTTCCTCGGATCGAAATCTGCTTAAGCCGCGAGTTACTTTTCTTCCCAGAACGAGCTCAAAAATGGAGACATTTCAAATGAGGAAAAGACGTAGGAAATACCACATAAAAATAAAAAGGAGGGATGAATGAACAGCAGCAGAGAGCAATCCAAGCTCTTCCCATCGTGCAGGTGTCCGTGAGTGAATCCAAGCTCTGTGTGACTCCCAGGCCCACACCTGTGATTATTCCCATGGGGATCAGGTGTCATTCCAGCCTGTCCTATTCCAGCCTTTATTGTCCCTCAACCCTGCCAGGACCTCACTGCCCTGAGCTGCTCTGTGGCACCTCGAGGCTCTGGGAGAGATGAACAAGTTGGTGTCACTAAAGGAGGGTGAAGGGTCCAGAGGAGGGACACGAAGGTGGTGAAGGGTCTGGAGGGGCCACACGAGGAGTGGCTGAGGCACCTCCAGTGCTGGGGACAGCTCTGGGACACTCAGGACCAGCAAGACATTGAGGGGCTGGAGCTGGGAAGGGGCTGGAGCCCCAGGAGAGGCTGAGGGAGCTGGAAAGGGGCTCAGCCTGGAGAAAAGGAGGCACAGGGGGGACCTTGTGGCTCTGCACAACTCCCTGACAGGAGGGGGCGGCCGGGGGGGTCAGGCTCCGCTCCCAGCAAAAAACAGGACAAGAGGGAACGGCCTCGAGCTGTGCCAGGGGAGGCTCAGGGTGGGCAGCAGCAGGAATTTCTCCATGGAAAGGGTGGTCAGACCTTGGCGGGGGCTGCCCAGGGAGGTTTGGGGTCCCCATCCCTGGAAGTGTCCAAGGAATTCCTGGAGGTGGCACTCAGAGCTCTGGGCCGGGGACAAGGTGGGGATCAGGTTGGACTCCATGGGCTGGGAGGGCTTTTCCAGCCTCAGAGATTCTGGGATTCCTGGGAGCAGGTGAATGGCTTGGTGTGGGACAGCAGCCCTCTGCTGACCAGGGAAGGTCAGTCCCACCTGGTTTATCCAAGGGGATGCAGGAGTTGTGTTTTCTCCCGAGATATTCTCTCCGAGAAAAAAAAAAATCAGGCAGAATCACACATAAAGAAACAGTGATGACAAGCAGAAAATTGCAAAGCTTTGGAAAGTTATGGCCGGATAGAAACCATCCAGCACAGGAGTCTTTAGGTGACCTAACCCAGCTGCTGCTAATGTTCCAGCAGTAATAAACAGGAGCCACCTCCCCGGCTCCTCTCCTTTGGGATTCTCCGCTGCAACACTGGTTGGTACTTGAATTCCGTCGTTTATAGCAAAGATGTTGTCTGTTATCACAAACACGGGGACATTATTACAGAACTCAGCCTGCAGCAAGATATGAATCAGAGTTAACCTTAGCAGACACCAAATATTTACTTTAGAAAAGGCAAAGATATTATTTCATAAATCAAAAATTGTTCCCTTGGTCCTTGAAGGACGCTTCGAAGCAGGCCTGTAATTACGAAGCACATCCTAGGATGCCAAAGCAATTGAATCCATGGCTGCCCCGTGGATTCCCAGCTCGGCTGTGCCCGAGGCCCCTGGATGGGAATCCCTGACTCCACTCACGGCTGTCGTGCAGCGGCAGAGGAGTGATTCTCACTGAATTGCTGCGGCAATGGAACGAGGTGGCCCAGAGGTGGTGCTGAATGAGGTATGAGCAGCCTCTCTTGTGATTGGGGCTCCTAAACGTGAGACATCCCCCAGACTCCTTCTCCAGACCCCTCCCTGTCCATTCCTGGGCAGCAGGAGGGACAGAGAGTGGCCTTCTGCCATCACACTTGTATGGCCAGTGTCTGTCCCATGGATATCAGACCAGCAGGGACAGCCAGATCTTCCTGCCTGGCCTGAGAGCTTTCCAAGGGAGCTGTCCCTTTCCATGGAAATGGCTCTGCCAGCGCCCCTCAGCACCCATCGCCCTCGGAGGGAGATGAACAACAGAGGCTGTTCTGGGAGAAGGACACGCCAGACTTCGGGGGAAGGTGAAAAGCCCAGCCAGGGACCAGCCTAGAGCAGAGGAATCCTCCCAGTCAGCCCTGAATCCCACCAAATCATTCCCTCCTGCTCCTGCCCCAGGGAGAACCAGCAAGGTGATCACACAGGGCCTCGGAATTCCCTCTTGGCACACCAACAGTTCCGCCTGGGCACCACAACTTCCCAGTGGGCTGGAGAAATCGGCATTTAGAGCTCCAGACAGCCCTCCCCACACAGCGCTGGGCTGGGTGCACAGCCCTGGGCAGGTGGTGCCCTGAGATGGACACTGCCACCTGCGTTTGGGCACGGTCACCTCGTGGCCGTGGGGAAATCCTACCCCAGCAGCTCTCGCAAGCCTCTCCTTGTGCCGCAGGGAACGTCCCGAGGGAGCCGGTGATGTGGGCAAGCTGGACTTGTGTCCCTCTGCTGCAGGACCCCCCCGGGGCTCCCCTGGTGGCACAGGGGGGGCAAGGAGCCACCAAAGAGCCCTGTGTCCCCAAGAGACACCAGCCCTGGAGCGAGGGGCTCCCATCCTTTCTGTGTCTACATTTTCAGCTGATTTTCTGCAGCTCTCCGCATTTTTCCCATTGCTTGTTACGCTTGGAAATATTCAGTTCCAGGCTCTGCATGTTAATTCCTCCCTGCCACACTCTCCCTGCCCCTGGCCAAAAGATCCCAAGGTACGAATCCTTTGTTTCCCAGAGAATACTCGCTTGTGGAAGCTCATCTTTATTTATCGGGAGTTGTGTCAGCAAGGCTTTAAAAACCCAGCTGGTCTCCGCTGCCTGCTCACTGCAAATCTAAAGAGCCTGCAGGAAATCGGGTAGAACAACCATTAGATTAAATAAAAGCTGCCCCTCTGCCTCCTGTGCTTCCCTAATCCTCTTCCCGGCGAGTGCAATGCCCGCGGTGCTAATCCACGGGACACGGGGGGCTCTGGGATGGTGGGCTGGAATTACAGCGACTCCTCTGCGGGAAAATTGAGCAGCACCTTTTATTGTCCTCATCATTCTCACAGCCCGCGGAGCGTTCAGAGAAAGGTGGGGCAAGGGGAAGGAGAGGAGGGTGGATTTTCCACAGGGCTGGAATTGCGGTTCCTCCCTCTGGCTCCGTCTGTGCCCGAGGTGTTCCCGGAGGTGTTCCCGGCAGCGCTGCCGTGAGCCACGAGCAGCGGCGAGAAGGGAAATTCCAGCCTCGCTCTCTCCTCACCCGCCGGGTACAGACAGCAGCCAGAACACGTCTGAACCGTTCATGGAGTCAAAAATTAAGCGTGCCCAGTAAAAATATCTCAATACGAGCCACAGGATCTTCATTTCTGGGAGCGCTGGAGCTCTGCAGCTCTGCTCTCCCTCCTGCAGATCTTGGATGTGGGTGCCTGACTCCTTCCCTGGAGTCCACCTCCTCACTGATATCTCGTTTTTCCAGGTGATGTTGTTTTTCTGTACTTCTGGAGTTAAAATTCTCTCTTCCCAGTGTTATGTCCTGAGCAGAGCTGCCGTGGTAACAGAGCAGAGTGTCCCAAAGCCCTGGGAAGCGGGAGAGGTCAGTTCTGAGTCTGCCCCAGCTGCACAGGTTTAAGAACTGTGGTTTTTATTCTGGGCACAGGTTTTCTTTGCACAAGTAACACTCTAAAGCTAGAGATGCTGTAAACACCCCTCAGTCCAAAGTTACACCCACCACACATCGGGAGGGCAGGATTCTCTTTCTTGGCAAGTTCCTCACCTGCTCACCTCCATGGGAGGCAGCCAGACCTTACAACACAAGAATTTGCCTTATTCCTGCTGCTTTTAGCACTCAACCCCTCCCTTGTTTAACGTGTTGGGTCCTGATCTCTCGGGCCAACACATCCTCGAGCTTCCCTGTACCTAATCCCTCCCCTGCCCCTGCAGTCTGTGGGTCGCTCTGAGGTTCCTGGGCTCCCCAGGGCTGTAGGACTGAAACCACACGGGAAAGGTCGTGGAACCCGAAGGCGTCCCTCGTGCTGGCACAGGGCAGGTGCAGTCCCCAGCCCGGGGTGCCACTCTGTGCATGGAAAGCCAGCGTGCAGCTCCTTTTCCCTGCCTCAGTGCACTCTAGGGCCTGCTGGGAAGCAGGAAGGAGAGGATGGAAGGGTTTGTTGGCGGTGGAGCAGAGAGAAGGGAGGCGAAGGTGATGGAGAGCAGCAGATCTCAGCTCCAGGGACGCCTGAGCTGTCTCTGGCTGGGGAGTGCCAGCCCTGGCGATGACCCACACCAGGAACAGAGGAACTGAGCTCAGCCCCTGCCCCACACTTCCCAACTTCTGGGCTGAAGCTGCCTCTCACAGGGGACAAACCAGAGCTGGATGTGCCACCCAGCCTGGGCCACCGGCCTTTCCAGGGAGCCTGGCCCGTGAGCCCCAGTCACTGCTGTCACTGCCTGCAGGCACAGAAGCAGTCGGGATTTTCCCTTTGGACACAGCTCCCCCTCCACCTGTGTCAGGGCGTGAATACCCACACTTCATCCGCGGTCCCTTGTGGGGGAAAAGCTGAAAGGATGGTCCAGGTCTGAGCAGCGCTGTGGGCACAGGCTGCGGCCACATCTCCCTGAGCCAGCCCCTGCTGCGCGGGGAAGGGATGAGGCGCCAGCCTGGGTTCCGTGGGAGGGGAAGGGGGCTCTGTGCTGGGTCTGACCCCCGTGCTTCCTCCAGCTGCTCAGTGCAGATGCCTCCCAAGCCCTGGCAGATGCACCCAGCCCTGCTCCGTTCACCAGGGCAGTCTGGACCGTGACATTTTCCCTGGCATGGCACCAAACGGGTCCCAGCTGCGAGCCCCTCGTGCTCCTTTGCCCTTCCCCTGGCCGAGGGCAGGGCGACGGCAGGGTGCCCAGCTGGCCGCAGCACAGAGCCCCGGGGCCAGGGCTGTCCTTGGGGGAGCTGCTGGTGTTGGATGTGCCTGGCTCAGCTCGGAGCTCAGCTGCAGCCCTTCGGATGCAGAGCGAGCTGGCACCCGATCCCTGCTCCCTGTGCAGAGAGATTTATCCGTTTTCCGTGGCTCAGGGTTTTTATTTCTAAATGCAGAGAAGCACCCCATAATTCCAGCAGCCCTGCCTTAATCACCTCCATCGCTGACCCACACAGCATCCTCAGCTCCAGATGGGGCTGTATTTCTCTTTCAGCCCCTCAGCCAAGGACGACAACTCTCGGAGCGACTCCGAGGAGGGCTCAGTCACACTCAGGGCTGTGCCCCTTCTCTGGTGGCTTCAGGGCTATGAATCACTCGGGTCTCAGAGGTTTAGTCCCTGCTGCCACGAGGTAAATGCATTTTGTGACAAGTTCATTACTCTGGCCCAGCGTAGTGACAGAGCCTGTGAGCCGCAGTGGTTCCAGTCCCAGAGCTGTGCAGCTCGATATCGTGGTGTGATCAGATTCTTGATCTGATAGCACTGAGCATGTTCACTGCCTTGGAAATCAGCCCGAGTTCAGCTCCGTGCTCCTGCTGTCTGAGAATGAGCCAGCTCCCACCAGGGCTGAGGTTGCTCTGCTCCCTGTGCCTTCAGGCAGGGCTGAGGGGCTCAGGGGTGAATCTCCTGCCCCCCGAGATCATTTGCTCCCTGCTGGGGCGTCGCCGCTGGCAGGGACCGGGCTGGCCCAGGCTCAGGTGTCTGATCCAGTGCTTGCTCACATGGGGGGATCTGACCCAAAGCTCAGACTCGGACCCTCTCAGGGTTCACCAGAGCTGACTCCCTGACCTCTCACCGGGATCCCAGCAGAGGACATCCCCCTCCCCAAAGACCAGGGTGGCCAACAGCCGAGAAATCTTTTCCTTTGTGCCAGCTAAAGTGCAGGTTTCACCAACCGTGCACCTCGGGCCGTGGCTGTGACCGGTGCCGGCCATGGGACACTCCTGTGGGACGGGAGGACACAGCCCCCCACGCTGCACCTGCCACAGGTGCTGAGCCCAGGTGAGCTCCAGGCCAGGGCTGGGCTGCGCCTGCCACGCTCTAATAGACAGCAAGGAAAATGGTGGTGTAAGAGAAGGTGAAAGCTTTGAAGTGAGCAGAGTTTCACTCAGGCTGGAGGATGGGGAAGAGAAAGTGGGGGGCAGTCAGCTGGGAATGCAGAGAGGTCGAGGAGCAGGGTCGGGGTGCTGGAGCAAACAGAGTTCTTGGGGTCAGGAAAATTAATCCACCAACACCTGAGGTTTATGTCCAAAAAAAGGAGACAGAGGAGTCCCGTTGCTTTATTCGAATAGAGGGAGAGGCCATGGGGCATTCCCCTGGGGTCTCTCAAATTTCTGGAGGACGCAGCCTCCTTTTTATCCTAATTTCCCGACCGTATTTTCCCTCTCTCTTTCCCCATTGGCTGAGGTACTTGAGAGGTACAGACTTCCTGGAACGCCTAATTCCTAAGATTCCCTTCTATTGGATACCCCCTCTTGCCTTTTTTTAATTCCTATGGAATTTATGGTTCTCCTCATTGTTTCTTTCATCTTTTGATATTCAATTACATCTATTTGCAGACCTACAGTTTACTGATAAAGACAAATCTCTCTTTCCATTCATCAATCAGTGAAATCCTTCCCATTGTTTCTTTTATCTCTTAGTGCTAGTTCTTATCTACCAGCAGACCTACAGTTTGTTTGTAAAGTCCCTCATTCATTTCAATGGAATATCCCAAGCTGGAAGGGCCCCACAGGGATCACCCAGCCCAGCCCCTGGCCCTGCCCAGACACCCCAACAACCCCACCCTGGGCACCCCTGGCAGCGCTGTCCAAACACTCCTGGAGCAGCCTCGGGGCCGGGCCCATTCCCTGGGGAGCCTGGGCAGTGCCCAGCACCCTCTGGGGGAAGAACCTGTTCCTAAATCCAGCCTAAATCTCTCCTGGCCCAGCCCCAGCCCTTCCTGGGTGCTGTCCCAGGGAGCAGAGGTCGGAGCTGCCCTCGGGAGGAGCCGCAGCCCCGGGGAGCTCTGCCCTCACTCTGCTCCGCTCCAGCTGAAAAAATTACCAGGAGTGAGACCCTCACAAAGAATGGGAACTAAACCCAAAAAACCTCTCATGTTTAGTTCCTTTGCTGTGGGCTATTGCAAACACAAAGCAGAATTATTTCCCATAAATCCTGTGTATCGTAATCCCATTTTCTCCTGTCATGCCTGGATTTGCTGCAAATTTACAAGGTTATTTTAAACATATATTTTAATTTTTTTTTTTAATAAGTATTTCATAAATACACACACCTCTGTATATTTCTATGGATTTGGTCTCTTTGCCTTTTTATGAGGGTGAACTTTTGGATCATACCTATGGAATTTCCCAACAAACTCGGGTTTGTTTGACCCAACAAACTCAGCTGGCCCTGGGGCGGGGAGGGTGAATCCCAGCCCCTCCTGGGCTCCAACATCAGCAGCAAGTTCTCAGCACTTTATTTTGCTTTGTTTTGCTGGGTTTTGTTTTGTTTTCAAAGGCATCCTCTGCTGGAGCTTCCTCTGGTGCTGGCACCCCAGCTCCTTGCACAGATGAGATTTTATTTCTGTGAAATGACTTCTGGGGGTTCGTTGCTGTCGCTCAGGTCCCGGAGATTTGTTTTAAAACAATTTCTCCAGAAACTGTGACGAATGACAATTTCCATTCCATGTATTTCAATGCGAAAACGCTGGTGGGAAGAAGACAGGCAAAATATTTCTTGGATTTTTCTCTTTTTCTCCAGATCTTAAACTGGAGAAGTCCACTTTTTTAACTGGAAAATGAGAGCGTTTGCCTCGATCTTCTGTGCCCACGATAATGTGAAATATTTCTTGCAGAGAGAGAGCAACAGGCTCTGCACGGTGCAAAAGGGCTGGGGATTTATTGGGAAGCATCCTTTCCATGAGGGAAAATGTTGTTATTCCTTCAGCTGCTCTCCCTGTTTGGCTGTTGTTCCTGTGGCTGTCTCAGGGAGGGAAACACGGGGGAGGCAACGCAAAAAACGGAACTTTTCTGTTTGGAAACAGAGCTGGCAAAAAAAAAAAAAAAAAAAAGGAAAATCCTGGGTTGGTTTCAACCTGCTGCCTGGAAACTTAAATGCAGAGCAAATGACAATTTTGTCTCACTTAGAAATTTCCCTGGGGAAAAACTCCCAGCTCTCACTCAGCTCCGCTTTTCGAGCTTCCCAGCTTTCTAAAACCTCTCCTGACAAGTTGTTTCCGGAGGGGTTTCCATAATCCTGCCGTGAATTGTCCCCGTCACACCCCAAAGCCACCGCTCCCCGCTCTGTGGCCACCGAGAAAGGGCAGGAATCGCTTCCCGGCCCATCCCACCCACGGCTGGTTTCAAACCCTTTGTACCACAGATTGATTTTAATGAAACCTTCTGCTCTCGCACACACGAAATGTAGCAAATTAACTTTCTGAATGTGAAATAACAGTCACCAAATCCTGCCAAACCCCAGAGCAGCACTGATGGAGCCCGGGGGTGCGAAGGGGACAAGGACCCCGTTGTCTCTTGCCCCGATATCCCCAAATCTGCACTTTTTTATCCCAGCTCTGAATTCTGCCTCTTTTTCTGGCTTTGTAGGGCTTTCCTGGTGATGGGGCATGGTGAGAAATGATTCCCCTTTGCCCCAGGTACCTTGTCTGAGGTGCCAGATCCTCATTTCCACCTCAGCTTAATGAAATTTGGGGTTTGGTCCCTCATCCATCCCTGATTTCACAAAGAGGGTTTTATACAAGGTGCAAGAACAGTTGGATACTGATGGGAAATTTGCTGCTGATAATGGGGTTTTTAGGAAATACTGGTTGGTTTAAGGTGATGAACAAGAGCTGAATAGGGAGAATTGCAGATGGATTTGTCATTGATCAGTGAAAATGGCTTCTGAACTCCTGGGTTACTGTAGACGGGAAGTTGCTTAAGGAAAAATGATCCTTAATTTACTTGTTTATAATGAGGAGGGAGGGAGGGAGGGAAGGAAGGGAGGAAGGGAGGAAGGGAGGGAGGAGGGAAGGAAGGAAGGAAGG
>VWPU01016218.1:14376-29599 GCA_013398955.1 Callaeas wilsoni
AGGAAGGAAGGAAGGAAGGAAGGAAGGAAGGACGGACTGGTGGGCTGAGACCCTCCCGAACGCAGCTGGGGGCACACAGGTGTGCTGGGCTCCCCAGCCCCGGTGAAGGGCAGAAGAAGAGGGAGGCAGGCCCAGGTATCAGCATCAACCCCACAAACACGGCAGTGGGCTGGTGCAAACTGAAGGCAGCGGGCAGGATCTCATGGCTCGGTCCTGCTCTTCGTGGCCACCTGAAAGGTCAGCCCTGGGTCCAGCTCCGGGTCAGGGCATCTGCACTTCAATGTCCACCCCTGGGCTTTGCTGCTGCCCAGCTTCCCCCTGCCCGGGCAGCTGCTCTGGGAGCGACTCGCTCTGTGCTGAAAACGTCTGGGATCCTGAGCCAGGCTCAGCATCCTGCCAGAGCCAGGGCCTGCTCTGGGAGCCTGGTGCCACCCCCACCCTCACCTGGACTGCTGCTCTGAGCTGCTTTAATTGACTGACTGCTTAATGAAGCTCTGCATTTCCACCTCCCACTGCCCTGAGCGTGATGCTCTGCTGCACCGGCTCCGTGTGATCTGTCAAGGTCACTTTGGAGGGACATTACTCACCAGACAAGGAGAAATGCCCGGGTATTAACGAGCAGTGAGGCAGAAAGGAATGATGGCAGGTTCCTGTTTCAGCCACGGGAGCCCCAGCCTGGGCTGCAGGGGAGGTCGTTCTCAGAGGCTGCACAGCCCAGCTGCTCAGAGGGTACATCTGGAGCTCAGAGCCAGGCTCGGGGCACCTGAGCCTCTGGGCTGCAGTGCCAGACTGGTTTGAGCTGGCTGAGAGCTGCCAGGGATCCATCGGAAAAAATTCCATCATCTTCCTGGGTGTTTCAGTGGGAGGTGTCCCTGCCCACAGCATGGGGTTGGAGCTGGGTGAGCTTTTAAGTCACTTCCAACCCAAACCATTGCATGAATCCAGGAACCCATGAACCCATGAACCCATGAATCCATGAATCCATGAATCCATGAACCCATGAACCCATGAATCCATGAACCCATGAATCTATGAATCCGTGAACCCATGAATCCGTGAATCCATGAATCCATGAACCCGTGAATCCATGAATCCATGAACCCATGAATCCATGAATCCATGAACCCATGAATCTATGAATCCGTGAATCCATGAATCCGTGAACCCATGAATCCATGAATCCGTGAACCCATGAATCCATGAATCCGTGAATCCATGACACTCATGTCTGTGTCTAAGGCACTGTGTAGATAATTCCAGGGGTGTTTAACCAGAACTGCTGCAGCTTTGGGTTTGGCTCCCCCACCGGTGTTGAGGCACAAAACCAAATCTTTCAGCCCCCACGGAGGCAGCTGAGGTGGATGTGGCAGCAAGAGCGCGTTCTTTTGGGAGCAGGGTAATTTCAGAACTCTTCAAACAGAAAATGAGGTGTCCTTTCAGGAAGAGATAACCAGCAAAATGATAACATTTCCTAGAAGACAGAGAAATGCAAATAATCTTGGCGCTGCACATGGTGAAGGCAATTCCCCCCTCTCTCGGTGCACTTCAGAGTCACATGGAGATGTTTATTCACACCTGGTGCTTCTGCAAAAACATTTTGTTCTATTCTCCAGCTCCCTGTTGTTTGATTTTCCCACTTTCCGTGCCCCACCAAGACCCGGCCTCAGCCGCTGCCCTGGGCCATCGGGATGTGTGTTGCTGTGAGCTGTGCACACACACACTCTGTTCATTTACAGGCTGCTGCATGGCTCAAAATCCTGGGCTCTGAGGAGTGTTTTATACAATATTTATGTTTCTCTGAGACGTGAGAGGTCACTCAACCTGACAGAACTGAAGCCTCTGCCTGTGGGAGGGGGTTCTGCTGCGGCATCAGCAGAAAGTAAATGAGCTCCCAAATGAGAGTTCAGAGAGTTCTGGCTGTCATTTCCATACAGCTTTGGACTGCGCTCATGGCTTCTTTCTTGGAGGGAGGAAAAGTTGCTGCAAGTGTCTGGTCAGCACCAGGCTGATGCTGGAATAGAGCGCCAGGGGGACCAGTGTTGGCTCTGGCGAGCTGCAGTGAGGCTTCCCTGGCCATTCCTGCTGATCTGAACAAGCCAGGAACAAAACCCTCACCCAGAGCAGCAGAGAAAAGGTGAACCCTCCATTTGCCACCTGGATCGTTCCCACAGCTCACCCTTCCCTCCCTCTGCAGCGCTTCAGAGCGGGTAAGTCCTGCATTTCTTCAGCTCCATCCTCCCTGCCAGGACCCTGAGCACAGGGAGGTTAAAGGAGACCTCCAAGGTCACAGAAGAGGAAAGGTGCTGATTTCAGCTTCCCCTCCCCAGCACTCGGCTGCCTTCGGGCTGCTCACAGGATGTTCAATGAAAAAAAAGCCAGTCATGAGCACCCCTGAGGAGCTCTGCCGTAAAACTGAGCAGTGTAAAAAGGCCAGATAAGATACAGGATAAACATTTGGGATCAGCAGGCACTCCAGAGCAAAACATCTGCTTGCCCCGAGTGGGGACTGATTCCCCTGCGCCGCGGCAGAGTCATTGAGGTGCTCGGTTCCCACGGGGGCTTGGTGCCTTTTCAGGAATCCTGGAGCAAGCAGGACAGAGGCCCCAGGCTGACAGACAGGCCACAGCCCGTGCAGGAGGCTGTCGCTCTGGAGAGCCAGCTGGAGGAGCAGCAGGATGTCCCAGGGCATCCCAAATGGCAGGAGCTGCCTGCTCCGCCGGCTCAGCCCTGCTGCCGCGGCACGGGGCACTGGCACCGACTCCTTCCGGAGCCGCTGGCATCCATCTGGAGCCCGGGATGTGAGCCGGGCTTTGCTGAGCTGGGCTTTGCTGAGCTGGGCTGGCTGCTCCAGCTGCAGGGCTTGGAGCCAGTCCCGCACTGCCCGTGACACAGCGGCAGCCCCGGAGGGTGCTCAGCGGCACCAGCTTCGCTCCCTTCTCTTTGCACCCTGCCAAAGAGGGAAGACTTCAGCCACACAGCTTGGGCACTTGGTCTCTGGTGCTGTAGATGTTGGGAATGGACGGGAGATCCACAGATCAGCTGGAGGATGATTCTTCCTGAGCTTCAAAGCCAAAGAAAGTCAGAGATGCTTGCAGCTCAAAAGAAATTGGGAAAGGAAATCTCTAAAGTGAAGGAGTTGCTCTGGGTCTCTGGCTGCAGAGAGCTTTTCAATGAGGAGGTGGAAGAGCACAACCTTTTCCCTCTTGGCCGCTTCCAGCCTTGTCCTGAAATCCCCAAGGTGCCATAAATGTGGAGCTGTGCTCCAGGGCTGGCACCACCCCGGAGCAGGCGGGCAGCTCACCCTGGCTCCCAGGCCACCAAAAGCACCTGTGGAGCAATTTCCACACGATTTCTACCGCCCAGAATATATTTTTGTTCTATTTGTGCTAAAACTCAGAAGAACAATTTTTAGGGAAGATTCAACACATGGCTTGCTCACAGTCAGGAGGGAATGAGGTAAGAAAATGGTTATTTTCCCCTGTAAATTGTTGCCAGCTCTATTTGAGAGGAACCAACCTGTCCAGCCACCTCTGTGGCCCCTTAAACAATTTCCACACTTATTCCACGGCCTGCAGCACGGTGTTCAGCTAAAGGCAATGATGTGGGCAGCAGAAGTGGTTCCGCATTTATCCAAGGAGTGAAAGGGCAGAATTACCTGGGATGCCCCTTGGAACAGCAAACGTGGCGTGAAGGAGCACACTCAGCTCTCAGCGGGGGATTAGACAGGACAGGAAAGCAGGAGTTACACGAATTTCAGCTAAAGCCATCAGCAACAGCTCGGCGAGCATTCCCGGTGTGAATGGCACCGCAGGCACGCGTGGGAGGGACGGAAGTCGTGTTTTCTGTCACTTTTGGAGCAGTCTGGCCATGCTCGGAGCGCACAGCAGGGAAACGCTGTCGGCCTCCACGGGTCCCTGCCCAGCGTGCCCCAGGCTTTGCAGATAGCTCAGGAATGGCTCTGCCCTCGGGTGTCCAGCCCGGAGTGCCGCTGGCACAGCAGCGAACACCTGGAGCCTCCCTCCTGCGGGACCGGCGGCTCAGGGGGCGAGTGCTCGGGAGGAATTCCCGGGCAGATCACGGAAACCATCCTCTGAAAGGAGCCCCTAAGGGGCAGGGTCACCTCTCCACCCCACAGCTCCGGGGAGCCTGGGACCGGCCCAAACTGGGCAGGGTGTCCCAGCTGGTCCCTTGCTGGTGTCCTGAGCCCCGCGCACAGCCGGGGCAGTGCCCGCCCTCAGCGCTGGGGGATGTCACACCCTGGTGTGAGCCCCTCTCCATCCCAGCTGGATCCCAGCTAAAACCTGGGTTGTACATTGTCCTTACCAAATTCCGGATTAGAGCTTTTTTCCCTCTTTTTTTTTGTTATCTTTTCCGCAGTCTCAAGGTCGTTTAAAGTCCTTTCCAGCCCTTGCCCAAATGCGAGGGACAGGAGCACCTTGTGTTCTACAGCCCAGCTCATGGGTGGGGGACCCTGAACAGCCCCAGGCCCAGGGAAGGCCTCGTGGATCAGCTGCCAGAGGCAGGGAAAGTTCCTGGTTCTGCTGTGTGATCCTGCTTGGCTGCCCAGCTCTGCATCCCCATCTGGCCCATTCATCTCTCCCATATGTCTCGAGCTTCTCCATGGAGATTTTAGGACCAGGAGAGTTAAAAGAGCTGCTGCACCAGAGCAGGAATTATCTCTTGCCTTTGCACTCAGCCTCTGAAGGAAATTAAACGGGTTTTACCCAATTTGTTTCTAATGATCAAGGCTGGCTGTTACTCACCTCCACGTATTTTCCAGGAACTACTTTCCTCCATTATTTTTCCAGGAATCAGGGCTGATTTTGAGGATTCCCGTGCCGAGCCACAGGACCTGCAGTGCCCCCTTCCCTCCCTGCTCCCCTGTGAACTTCACCTGTGTGGAGCCCGAGGTGGCCCGTGGTGGCTCAGGGTGCTGTCCCTGTCCCCGCATGTCTCTCCAGAGCTGGAGGGGTGCAGCGGGGTCCCGCTGTGGGGTTTCTGGCTGTGTCCATGGAATTTCTCCCGGGGCCTGCCCCGTGCTGTGCTGGCGGTGCGGGCTCAGCCCCGGGCTGGCACTGCCTGCAGGGAACGGCTCTCCCATGGGTGCCACCCTGGCAGGGGTCACCCTGTGACCCAAACGCTGCTGTCACTGCCAGCTCTGCCCCCTCCCCTCCAGCCCTCTCAGGCAGGGCTGACATGAAGCTGTTCCTCAAGAAAACCTGTAAAACCCTATTGGAAAACTCCTGGAAGGCCTTTTAAGTCTACCCACATCCCAAGTGCTGCACGGCCTGGAAACTTCCGAGCAGATTTATGGGGCAGGCACACACAGGCTGCTGGGGAGAGCAGGGAAACCTTCCCCTTTCCCTCTCCTCCCCTCCCAGCACGGTGAGAGCAGTGCAGCTGCATTCCTGCTGTATCCACAGGCTCACAGCTCCAGGAATCCCTGTTTCACTTCCCAAGGGTCTGGCCACGCTCTCAGACCTCCTCAGCTCCCACAGGTTCTTGCCCCTCTCACTTCATGTTTTTGGCTCCCCAGTGCTCCAGAAAATCTGGTCCTCGTGGGCACCTCAAGTACCAGGAAGGATGGAGAGAGTTCCCACAGGTTTGAAGTCTTGCAAATATTCCCAGAAGCTGGAATTTTTTCTGATTTCTCTCACTCTGGAGATTCGTCTGTATTTTTTTACCTGATCCTGCCCCTTGACTGCATCTCCTCATTGATATTGCTGGGTGTGCAGGGCCTGTTTCCCATCAATAATTGATAAATGCTCCTCACTTAATTCCTCTGGAACAGTTTTCTCCTTTGCCAGAAAAACAGCTGCACATCAGACCCTTGACAGAATTCCTTTTAACCTCATCTCAGGAGCCCTGCTCTTGTTT
Source organism: Callaeas wilsoni (assembly GCA_013398955.1). NCBI lineage: Eukaryota > Metazoa > Chordata > Aves > Passeriformes > Callaeidae > Callaeas > Callaeas wilsoni. The sequence goes on from VWPU01016218.1 coordinate 20,254, forward strand.
AACAATAAACCACACACTCCACTTACTGTTATTCTGTAAGTAACACTCCATGATTCAACTCAAATTTATTCCATTTCCCACTGGAGCAAGCCAGCTACTCCCCAGCCTGTTTTCCCATGAGTCTAAGTGACAAATTAGCGAGGTTAAGCATTGTTTTAATTTCAAACAGAACAGGAGGGAACCCCTTGCAGAAGGAGCACGATCTGCTGCAGTCAGGCTGCTGCTCTCCTCTCGGAGTTGGAGCTCTCATTTTTCCCTGTTCCCGAGGGTGGGAGAACGGGAGGGGCTTTACAGGAGGGTTTCACACCAAAAAGGGCTCTGGAGAAGCAACCTGAGGGGTGACAGAAAGCTCAGAGCTGAAGCGATGCTTCGTTACTATTTTATAGGGGAATGGTGTCAGTGCACCTGAGCCAAGCTTGAAAAGGTAAATCCTCCAGCCCTGAATTCCAGAGGGGCTGAGGGAGGCAGGGAAAGGTCCCTGTTAGGACCTGGCCCACTCACCTGGCAGGTGGTGAGTGGCTACACAAATTCAGGGAATCTCCACTGATTTATAGGATCTGCGCAGATTTATTGGATCTCCAGAGGAACTGGCCACCATCAGGCCTAGGGACAGGGCAGAGGATGAGCTGCCCTGGGGACACCCGAGGGCACAGCCCTGGGGACACCCGAGGGCACAGCCCTGGCTGCTCCTGGGCTCCCCTGGGCTGTGGGGAGGCAGCCCTTGCTCAAAGGGAGAAAGGAAAAAAGCCTTTTAGGGTGGCACCAAGGTGGCAGGGAGCAGGATGAGCTGTCACTCCTTAGGGACAGCAGGTTTTATTCCCCTAAATAGGAGATTCACAGAATCCCACAATGCTTTGGGAAAGGACCTTAAAGCTCCTCCATAGGCAGGGACACCTTCCTCCATCCCAGGTTGCTCCGAGCCCCGTCCAGCCTGGCCTGGGACAGCTCCACAACCTCTGTGAGCAACAATTTCAGATTTCAGCCTTAAAAATAAAAGCGGAGAAAAAAGAAAACGAAGGCAATCCACCCCAAAAGCTGCTCAGGGAGCTGGAATTTTTCCTTCCCTGTTCCGGAGGATGCAGTGGCAGCTGCAGTCACTGCAGGCACCATTTGCACACCAAAGCATCAAGAAACTTCTCAAGCAAACATTTTTCCTTCTCCCAAGCCCACAAATGAACTCAGCTGAAAAGGACCTGCAGGGAGCTGCAGAGGGCTCTGCTCTGCTGGAGAAAATTCCCAAGGCTGAAAACCAGATTTTGCAGTGCAAAACTTCCCCAAAATGAGCAGGATTGGTAGATTTATTTTTAATTCTACACGTCTTTGAAGCTGCATTTTTTTTTAATCTTTTCATCCCCCATTTGCTCTGCTAGCAGTGAGTATTTCCATATTTTTCCCCCCTTTTGTCTTTTCCAAATCCTGGCTGTTGTGTGGTGGCAGAGTGACAAGAGAGCTTTGAAACTGCTCAGTTCTGCCAGTCTGCCAGAGTTGGCAAAATTTTGCAGGAAAATAGAACAGGGGAAATCAAAATTGCAAAAAGAAGGGGGGGAAAGAAGCATTTTGTGGTGCTTAAAAATGTAAAAAACTTCTCTGAGCAAAAGTCCTCCAACACTCCAACACCTCCAACAGGTGATTTGAAGGCTCTGAACAGTGTGAAAGAAAAATCACCTGGGTTGTTTCTACTGAGAAAATACTAATTTTTGAGCCGTTTTCCCAATCTCTGAGGCATCCAGCACCACCAGGGGGTCAGGAAGTGCTCTTTTTTTTTTACCTAAGGGTGTTTCCAGATGTGTCTGTGGTGAGCCTGGACCTTTGTGACTGCTGGGCTGAGGTTTGGACACCAGGAAAACCCTTTCCAGGGCCAGCCCAGAGCCGGCTCCTCACCTGCTCCCTATTTCCCTCTCCTGCCAGCCGCATCCCTGCTGGCACCGTCAGTCGCACACAGAGCTGGCAAAGATCAAAGAGGACAAGGAGGTGGCAGCACCTTTGTTCTTTTTGGAGTTGAAAGGGATGTTTACAGCTCCCCGAGTGAGGTTGTGCCTCTGGGGCAGCATTCCCTGCACTTTCAGCGCTGTTGCTGTCATCTTCCAGCAGAAAACGTGTTCCCTTTTGATCCTTTCGTGCCACGGGATCAAAACAAAGCAGGCAAAGGCACAAGACCCAGAAGTATGTAGTCAGCACCCTGTTCAAAGGCTTTCCTTTCTTACTGGGGGGGAGAAACGAGCAAAGAAAATGTGCAGACGATGAATAACAAAGAAACCAGGTCCTGAGGAGGCAACAGAATCGTGGAGGCAACCAAATCATGGAGAAAAGCCTTGTCCCCATGTGTGGAAGTGCTGAGGAGGTGGCAGCTCCGGGGAGGAGCGGGAGCTGAATTTGAAGGACAGGCAGAAATGGAGGAGCTCCCTGCAGAGGCTCCACAAGCAGCTCGGTTTCTTGCTGCACCCAAAGGAGTAAAAATTGCTCCAGAAACGCTCGTCACTCCAGTGGAGAGGCTTTGCTGGGGTTATGGAAAGCCATGAAAAAACCAGATAGCTTTGAAATACCTGCTAACAAACCTGAAGGATCTCCAGACCAAGGTCTTTGGCTGTGGAGGGCTCCCCCAGCAGAGCCTGTTCCCAATGTCACACCAGGCTACAGCGAGACACTGGGGCTTCAGGTGCACCCCAGGCCAGAATGAACCAGGGTGTGTCTGATCTGGTGATTTCAAATCATTGTTTCCCACGGTCTGAAAGGTTCTGCTGCTCTGCCTTGAGAGAACTCTGGCAGAAGAGAAGAGGGACAAATGAAGCAGGGATCAGTAATCACAGAATGATGGAAAGGTTTGGGTTGGAAGGACCTTAGAACCCACCCAGTCCCACCCCTGCCATGGCAGGGACCCCTCCCACTGCCCCAGGCTGCTCCAAGCCCTGTCCAACCCGGCCTTGAGCACTGCCAGGGATCCAGGGGCAGCCCCAGCTGCTCTGGGCACCCTGTGCCAGGGCCTCCCACCCTCACTCCTTCCCATTATCGAACCTGAATTTCCCCTCTGAACCCATTCCCCTTGTCTTGGGAAACAGCTCCTCAAACAGTGTCTGTGAGACCCAGGTGTCCAGACCTCAAGGACATCCTTTAGGATGGGAATTTCCCAGCTCTGGGACAGTTTTTTATAGAGAATCCTCACTGTCGTGGCCTCTGTCCTCAGAGCTGTGTGTGACTTGCAAATCATCCTCATTCCCCCTCCTTTTTTCCCTCAGCAGATGTTTCCAGAGAAGGAATAAGGCTGTAAAAAGCAAAGCTAAAACAGCACAAGATGTGACACTTAGAGAAAAAAAAAAAAATAAATAAAAGGAGGGAAAAAAAAAGTGGTTTCAAATCTCTTTGCTCAGACAGCCCCATGTGATTACAGCATTTATCAGTGTCTATCTCAACACGGAGCAGCTCCAGCTTATAAAGAGTGACACATGCAGAGCACAAAATAACAGGGCTGCCAAAGGCTCCTGAATGGAAACAAAACCCACGGCAGCCCAGGGAGGGGATGGAAAGCACAGCAGGAGCCCCGTGGCAGAGGCTGCTCAGCCACGTTCCTGCAGTGAATGGCCGAGCCCAGCCCTGCCTGGAGGAGAGAACTTCCCTGCTCCGCTCTCCTGGCAGCGCAGATCCAGGGATTTTCAGAGCAGAAAGCCTGGAGCCGGGGATGTTCAGTGTCTCCACAGTCAGTGCTCCCGGAGAATGGCAGGAGAAGAGTTCATGGCTAAAAGAGGAGAGATTTAGATATGAGGAGGGATTTTATTGGATGAGAGTGGGCAGGCCCTGGCACAGGGTGCCCAGAGCAGCTGTGGCTGCCCCTGGCTCCTTGGCAGTGCCCAGGTTGGACACTGGTGTGGATGCTGAAAGGCTGTTAGCAGGGAAATTTTCTCTTCTTGCATTCATTCTGAGAGAACTTTTCCTTTGCTGTGTAAGCTATGTAAACAATAGATAGGATTTTTGTAAATAGCATTCATATCTGGTATCTTCTGACCTCGTGTACATTATATTAGGAAAAAACATTTCTAAGTGAGTGTCTGAGACTTTGACCAATCACCCTAGGAGAAGTGTGAGCACTGTTCAATTGCTTTATGGAACTAGAATATAGAAATGGGATTGTAAATTTAATAAATAATTCATTCCTCGCTCTGGACTCCTGCCTCGCTGCATCTCTGAACCCCTGCTTGGAAGCCCACACACTGGGGCTTGGAGCAGCCTGGGACAGTGGGAGGTGTCCCTGCCATAGCAGGGGTGGCACTGGGTGGGCTTTAAGGTCCCTTCCCACCAGAACTCTGTTCCTATAACTCGGCCTTGTCCTATTGGCTTCTCTTGCATTAATAGGGAAGCAGGATTTGGGTCCTGTGCCGGGGCCAGGCTGTGCCTACTCCCCGGTGTCCTCTCATCAGCTCATCCTGCAAAGGATCAGGCTGACAGAAGGATAAATCTCCCCAGAGAGAGTCACACCCTCCTCTCTGCCCGCAGGTGGGCAGGGGAGCCCCTGCGTGACCCCGCTCCCTGCCAGGTGCCAGGGAAGGGCTGTTTTCCACCCCGCTGGCCTCGAGCAGAAGGGCGGTGGAGAATGAGGCTGGAGGCCCCGGAGCTGGCTGTGCCGGGCTGGCAGCCCCAGCCTGAGCCGCTTCGGAGCCTCAGCCTTCAGCAGCCTGCATCACCCCATCGCCACCTGCTCCACCTTCCCTCAGCAGACACCAAACTCCTGCAGAGAAGAGTCCAGGTGACTGTGGGGACCCTCCGTGTGGTGGGGAGCAGCTCTTCCTCCCCTTGCCTCAGCCAGGCTTACCTGCAACCTCCCACGGATATTTTCCAGGTCCTATTTGAGCTCCCAGAGCTGCCCATCCCTCCTGGCCAGCAGCCCTGGCCCCTCAGCAAACCATCTGGAATTCTGGGGCTTCTCTCTTGAGAATAAACCTGGTAAATGGGATTTTCTGGGGAGGGCTTTAGGCTCGTCCTAGAGGTGCCTGTCTGGGATTTATCCTCCCTCTCCCTACCCAGAGGCTCAACCCAACCCAGAGCCACTTGAGCTCCGTTTCAGCCGTGCACAACCTTTCAGGAGAGGGAAATGCTTTCCCATTATCTGGTTAAAGGCATCTTTATTTTGCCATTGTATCTCTCAGCCATTTTCCTGTAAATCTCAATAAAACAGCCAGGGTTACTGCAAGAGCTGTTTTAACAATGAAAGCAGCTTTGCCCTAAAAGTTGTTCTCGGCCTAATGAAGATCCATCTGCTACAGCACAAAACTCGTGGAAATAATGAGGGGAAATAGGTTTGGTGATCACATCCTTCACTCTGAGAGCAGCCAGGAGCTCCCCTGCCTGTTGTGAAGGAATAGAGGAACATTCTGTGCCCTTTGGCTTGCAGTCAGTAAATAATGAGAAGCAGGCAGCTGCTGAACGTGTGCCCAGCCTGAGCCTCTGATAACAGCCAGGGCTGAGGCAGAATCACAGGTCAGACCCGAGCCCTGCAGAAATGCGAGGGCAGGTGGGACCTTTGTGTGCATTAGAAATGTCAGCAGCTCTCTGACGTTGCCTGGGCCACCCTCAAAGGCTTTGTGGGATGCTCTGGCCAGGTGGAAAGCAGCCGAAATCAAGCAGACCCCTTCTCCTGCTGAGGGTTCAGTGCTGGCAGCCAGCAGCGTAAAGGCATGTGCCGGTTTGGACACAAATCTAGGAGGAAACAACCCGAGAGGGGCGCCCCACTCTCCCTCTCCTGCCTGCCAGGCAAGCAGGCCCCGGCTGCACCTCCCTCACGGGTTCGGGAAAAGAATTTCTTGAGAGAAAGTGCAAAAAACTATTTATTTAACAAACAGAGTCCCCCCCCTGTCACAGGGAAAAAAAAAAAAAAAAGAAATATTGAAACCCCCTCTCTTGTCCTCTAAAAGAGGACTATGGATTTTAGAGTTCTTGCTGTAGGTAAAACCTGCAGTCCTGCGCTGGGCCGGGCCAGGCAGGGTCCGACGATCCCCTTTGGAGGGTCCCGCCGAGCAGGTCCGGAGATGGGAGCTGGTCTGGGATGAAAAGCGAGCCAAAAACAGTGCAAAAAGGAAAAGAAGCCACTGAGGCAAATCACGGTCCCTTCTCCGCTGAAAGCCGAAGAGACCAGAGAGCAAAAGTCCTCTAACCAACAAATGTTGTCAGAATCGGGAGAGAAAAGAATGCAAAACATTCTAGTTACAAGGTCAAGCTGGCCGCTTTGAAGAGTTCTCTCGGCTTCTCTCTTCTCCCCTTTGCAATTTAAAGGTTCACTAGAGACCAAGCAGGGGATGGGGAATACAGTATGGGCAGAGAATCACCCCAAGACAAGGCAGCACGGAATTTCCACGCCCCTGGATTTCCTGGGATGCTGCCTCACCACGCACACCACAGATTGCTCACCACATCCTCCTGCTCGTGGTCCCAAAGGGACCTTCTTGCCTGACACATCCAAGCCAGGCTGGACCTGGGCAGGGATTCACCTCTGGTGTGTTCCGTGCATTCCCACAGAACCGATTCTCCAGCCCCCAGGGGAGATGAAACCACCCAGCGCTCGCTGTCACCGCGTCCTTCTGTCCCTCTGCATGCCCTCGCCATGCCTGCAGCGGCAGAGCTGGGGCTGGAACGGGGACGTTTCCTTGGCACAGCTCAGAGTCCGGTGGTCCCTGTCACTGCCGGGCGCCCTGGGCAGAGCTGGGACCTGCAGGATGTGTCACTGTCCCCATCTGCCCAACCTGCCCACTGAGGTACCCCCAGCTCTGCAAACCCCACAGCGAGACACCTAAAGCATGGATCCAGCATGAGGCAGGGGCCGGTGACACTCCTGTCGTTAACACGACCATTAAAGCAGCTGCTGGTTCCTCTTGCAGAATCCCAGAATCCCAGGATGGTTTGGGCTGGAAGGGACCTTAAAGATCACCCAGTTCCACCCCAGCCAGACCTTAGCACTTGGCAGGGGCCAGGCCAACACCCTGAGCCCAGGGCACAGCCGAGGCACAGGAGGTCAGGACAGCGCTCGACCTCCAAGGTCTCACCCCAAGGGGAAGGGCTGCCCTTAAACCAGACGGGAGAAAGCAGGAATCGCTTCAGCAGACTTCCCAAAATGGGTTTTCAAAGATGCTCTGTCAGTTTTGTGTCAAGGCAAGAGAGAGACAGACAACCTGTCTGGGCACTGCCTTCTAAAGGGATTTATCCGGCCACGCCGAGAATCCAAGTAGAAAGCAGCAGAGGCAGTTAAATGCTCCAAACACTTTGTCTTCTGTCAGCATCAATATCTGGAATTAGGTCCTGAGAGATTCATCCTTGGAAAATATCTTCAAGATGCGTGAGTCCTCCCAAGGCTGAAAAGTTCATTGTTAGTGAAGGTAACTGGTCACTTTTTGGCCAAAATCATCCAAAAAAGCCCAACCAAATCACATTTGGCTTTCCGCTTGGGCCAAGAAAACACAAAGCTCTTTCTCAGAGTTTGAATTTCCTTGTGGAAAAAATAGAAAGAAAAAACAACCTGATGGAAGTAGTTTTTCATTGAACCGTTGCTCTTTCACAAGGCAGATCCTTCTAGAACTCGAATTCCCAGAAAAAATGTCCAGATTGTTCAAAGTGGGCAGTTATTCTCTGTCCTACAAGCCTTGTGTAGAAGACATTTAGGATTCAAAAAATAAAGGTAATTTCCGTTCTCAGACTCAGGGTGGGATCCTTGGGACTGTTCTGTGCAGGGCCAGGAGCTGGACTTGATCCTTGTGGATCTCTTCCATTTTGGGATATTCTGTGATGGTTTCTCAGCGTTTAGGGCAAAGCTGAGACTTGCAGCTCCCAGGAGCACACAGGGAGATGAATTCCATAGGTTTCTGGAGCATCCCAAGCCATTTTCCACGTGAAATAACCCCAAGTAATTGGGATACTTGGTGCTTTAGCTCCAAAGCTGCTGCCTTGCTTTCCCTGGGCAGCTTTTGCCTTCCCAGAAAAACCACTGGAAGTTTTCCTTTCCTGGTGCCAAGAACCTTCAGCCCAGACTCACGGATATCCCCAGATTTCCTTGGAGGTGAAGGTGGGTTTGCTGGAGAAGGGTCGCTTTCATGGCAAACCCCTTCTGAATTGCCTCCAAACGCTCCCTGCCCACACACAGAATCCCAAAAACCTCACCAGGAAGGGCACAGCCTGGAAGAGGCCATTTTCCAGCCCTGTCCCTCGCTGCCTCCCTGTCCCATGAGCTCAGGGAGCTGTGTCATGCCCAGCACTAATAACACACACTCCAAGCACACTTCCCTCCTTTTCTCCCTGCTCACGGCCAGCGTTTCCATTTCCTCTTCCATTTGGGAAGGCAGAATTACAGCAGAGACCGGGACTGGCCTAACAGAAGTATTGGCGAGGCAGCGTTGGAGCCCATTAAGCGAGAGCTTGGCTTTCATGCTAATTTTCTTTTTAATAAAGAACAAATGGGCCAGGCTGCCGCACAAAAGCGCGGAGCTGCTCCGAAACGAGCAGGAACGGAGCTGGGAGCAGCACAGCCCTGCTATGTTATTATGTTTTGGGGGTGGAAAACTCCTACAAATCATTTGTATCCGTTGTCTAAATGGAACGCGCAGGGAATAATTTGAAGCAGGGAAGCATTAAGAAAGTAAAGGATCCACTTCTGCACTCGTTTGCTCAGCTTAAACGCGTTGCTTTGTTTGCTGCCCTTGTTAGAGAAATTGTGCCTTGGTTAAACTTAAAATATGAGTGTGATTATCAAACCCAAATATAAACCAATACAGAACAGAAAACACTATTCATAGCCACGGAGAGCAGGAGCTTTACATAATTTCCATAGTGTGTCATGCATTTCTAGGAAGGAGAAAAAGGTCTTGAAAAGAAGCAGCTGACAGGGGAATCATTATGAGAGATTTTTATGCTCACAGGGTAGTCTTAAAGGAGAATAATGTTGCTCAGGAAAATAACACTTGCAAAGTTATTTGGGCCTGAAGTTCCCCACAGGCTCCTCGCGGGCTTTGCAGAAGTGCTGAATCAGGGCGGAAGAGGCAAAACATTTGCACAGGAGCCACGCAGAGAAATCAGCACTTCTGGCTCTCGGCACGCCCTGCCAGGCTGCAGGAGAGGATTTCTCCCTCCTCCGTCCCTGGCCTTGTCTGGGAGCAGGGAGCCATCCATGGGGATGGGAGAAATCCATGGGGATGGGAGGAATCCATGGGGATGGGAGCCATCCATGGGACAGGAGCAATCCATGGGGCAGGAGCAATCCATGGGGGCAGGAGCAATCCATGGGGCAGGAGCAATCCATGGGGATGGGAGCAATCCATGGGACAGGAGCCATCCATGGGGACAGGAGGAATCCATGGGGACAGGAGCAATCCATGGG
>VWPU01016219.1:0-12955 GCA_013398955.1 Callaeas wilsoni
ACGAGGCGGCCGAGGCCGGGCTGCGGGCGGAGGCGGCGGCGCTGGCGCAGCGGCTGCAGGAGCTGGAGCGGCGGCACGAGAAGACGTGCGAGGAGGTGTTCCGCGTGCAGCGGCAGGCGCTGTTCATGAAGAGCGAGCGGCAGGCGGCCGAGGACAGGCTGGGCGCCGCGCAGAAGCAGCTGGAGCAGGCCCAGGACGAGGCGCGGCGGCTGCGGGAGCTCCATGGCCACGCCGAGGATGCGGCGCGGCTGGTCAGGGACAGGGACAGGAAGGTAGGGGACAGGGAGTCGCGAGGGGCTGCTCGGAGGGGAATGGTGCCCTGGGAGCTGTGCACGGGGAGTCACTGAATTTGGGTTGGAAGGGACCTCAAAGCTCATCCCATTCCACCCCCTGCCAGGGACAGGGACGCCTTCCACTATCTCAGGGTGCTCCAAGCCTCATCCAGCCTGGCCTTGGACGCTTCCAGGGATGGGGCAGCCACATCTTCTCTGGGTAATCTGTAAACCTGTGCCCTGTGCAGATCACGGAGCTCTCCAAAGAGGTTTTCAGGCTGAAGGAAGCCCTCAACGCCCTCCCCGAGTCGGGGGGGCCCCCACAGTCCCCGCCCAATACGGCCGAGCTTCAGGCCCAGATCCGGGCGCTGGAGGAGAAGCTGGAGGTGGGTACCAGGTGTCACCTGGTGGGTTCGGGGCTCCCCCGCGTCCCCAGCCCTGTGGCCAAACCCCCTCCCTGTGCTGCAGGAGACAGAGACGAGGCACAGCAAGGTGGTGACGCTGTACCGGAGCCACCTGCTCTACGCCGTGCAGGTCAGCTGGGGGCAACTGGGGACACTGGGCCACCTGCCATGCACAGGAGGCAACTGAGAGGCTGAGCCAGGTGCCAGCCCAGGGACACGCACGGAGCCTCCCTGATGTCCCCACTCCAATGTGCCCACCAATGTCCCCTCCACCCCAGGGCCACATGGACGAGGACGTGCAGAGACTCCTGTGCCAGATCCTGAGGATGCAGCGGCTGCAGGAGCAGGGCAGATGAGCCCCTGCCAGCACGGGTGGCACGGGGAGGGGGGGACAGGTCTGTCACAGCACCCTCTGTGTCCCTTTGCTTGTCCGGGCAGTTCCTGTCACTGGCCCCCACCCCACCCCCAGCACAGCAGCAATAAAGTTATTTATAGTCACACCAATGGGGTGGCTCCTCTCTGGGGGCACCGGGGTGGGCACGGGGGGCTGTGGGGACCTGGGGACAGCAGGGGATCGGTGCCACCATCTCCAGCTCTGCCGTCCCCCGAGGGGAGGGGTGACCCTGAAGGGAGGCAGTGGTGGCGTGGGAAACGTGGGAACCCTCTTGGCCAGGGCTGGAATCCCTTTCCCATGGGCACGGGGCATGGGGATCCCGGTGGCAGCACGCTGGGAAGCGGGTCCGTCCCCACGGGAACGGCCCTTCCTGGAGGAAATGGGCTGGGAAGCGCCGGGATCCGGCGGGGACAGTGCGGTCCCAGCTGGCCCTGCTGCGGTGAGCGTTTGGGGGCACTGGGATCCCCACGGGCAGTGGGAGGGGGTGGCGTTGGAGGTCTGGGGTGACCCCACAGCACTGTGTTTGGGGCACCCCCCAAATCCAGGGAAAGCGGAGCATGTCCCCTCTGGGGCTGAGCCAGTCCATGCTCTGGTGGGAGGTGACAAGGGCAGGACCTGTCCCTGTGGTGCCGGGCTCGGGAACAACAGGGAGCTCAGCTTGGCCCCCAGGCTGGGCTTTGGGGTCTCTGTGAGGGACAGTCCTGCCCTGGAGGGAGGTGGGGGCCACCCAAAGGATCCCAACCCTCGATTCCAGGTGTGGGACTGCAGGAGTGGCTGCAGGTGCCCCATGGGAACAGCGGGAATTCTTACCCCCTCTCCTTCCTGGCTGTAGGGTCTGACCCCTTTGGAATCCATCCCTCTGCAGGGTGTGTGGCAGGGCCAGGGGGAAACTGAGGCACAGCAGCGTGGGGTGGCTCCCAGGCTGATGTCCCCATACCCCTGGGGACCTTTGGTGTCTGTGCTGTCCTCTGGGCTGGGATTTGACCATCCTGCCTGTCCCCACAGGTGCCTGGGCAGCCCCGCTGAGTCTCCTGGCATGAGGTGGCTTTGGGTCGTGGCTTTGGTGGCACCCGCCTGCACTGTCCCCTACAACAGCACGGCGGGGAGCACTGGGGATGGGGACAACGGGGACAGAGGTATGGGGGACTGGGGGGACTGGGATGGAGGCTGGGGGGATCTGGGGATCCTGGGCACAGCAGGACAGGGCAGACTGGGAACACTGGGGTTGGAGATTGAGGGAGCAGGGATGGAGGGGATTTGGGACACTGAGGGGATGGGACAGAATAACAAGGTTTCTAGGGATAGAAGTGTAGGGACACTGGAGGGACTGGGGACATGGGGGTACAGAGGATGGGCACAGAGGGACTGATGATGGAGGAACAGGGACCCCGGGGGTCTGGGGACCTGGGGGGACCAGGGGCAGAGGCGGCGGGCTGGGGACACTGAGAATGCATTGGGGGCCCCAGGGAGGCCCAGACCCTTCCTGACACAGTGTCCCTGCCCCTGCCACGGCTGTGTCCCCACCGTGTCCCCATGTGTCCCCCAGGCCCCTGCACCCCTCAGCACAGCCCCCTGGGCACCGAGGTGCTGCTGCCGTGCCCGGGGGGTGCGGCCGAGTGGCGCCGGGGGGGCACCGTCCTGGGCACGTCCCCGGCCCCGGGGCTGGCCCTGCCCAACGCCAGCCTGGCCCACGAGGGCCACTACAGCTGCCACCACCCTGTCACCGGTGAGACCCGGGCCACCATCTGCCTGCGGCTGGGCCGTGAGTGACCTCCCCAGCCCTGCCGTGGCCCCGCCGCTGGCCGGGGGTCCCCGGGGGTGCTGGCGGGGGAGTGACCCCTGTCCCCTGCCCCAGACCCGCCCCTGCCACCGGCCATCGAGTGCTGGGCCACCAGCTACCCCCAGGCTGTGAACTGCTCCTGGGGGCTGAGCCCCGACCCCCTGCTGGACACCGACTTCGTGGCCACCTACAGGTCAGTGGGGGCCCCCAAAGCCTCCCCTTTGTCACCCAGCCCTGGCCCAGCTGAGCCCCCCGTGTCACCCAGCCCTCAGCAGCCGTCCCTGTGTCCCCAGGCACGGCACAGACGCAGGTGAGTGCACCCCCACGGGCCCGCGGAGCTGCTCCTTCGGGGACCTGCAGGTGTTTTCCCTCACTCCCTACGAGCTCAACGTGACGGCCCGGAACGCCCTGGGAGCTGCCTCCGGAATCCTGCCCTTCCTCCTGGAGAACATCAGTGAGCGCTGAGGGCTGGGGGACACCGGGGTCCCCTGCGGGACCCTCGCCTCTCACCCTGGGCTGTCCTTTGGGGCTCTCCCCTGCTTGGGATGTGGGATCATCGGTGCAATGATTTGCTGGGGCTCAGAATGTCCCTGCACAGCTCAAGGGGACATGAGGGCACTGTCCCCAACAATCCCATGCTGCATCCCGCAGCCGCCACATCCCTCTTCATCTAAAAAGGAAGGAAGGTGACTTTTTCCACATAGTGGTGGGATGGTTTTAATCTAAAGGAGGATTTAGATGGGATATTGGGAAGAATTCTTGACTGTGAGGGTGGTGAGGCCCTGGAACGGATTTCCCAGAGAAGCTGTGGCTGCCCCTGCATCCCTGCAAGTGTCCAAGGCCAGGCTGGACTTGGAACAACCTGGGATAGTGGAAGGTGTCCCTGGTGGGATGAGATGATCCTCAAGGTTCCTTCCCACCCAAACCATCCTGGAATTCTCTCACTCCTTGCGTCCCCAGTAAAGCCGGACCCCCCTGAGGCCCTGCGGGTCTCCCCCATCCCTGGGGAGCCCCAGAAGCTGCTGCTGGAGTGGAGCCCTCCAGCGTCCTGGCCCTTCCCGGAGTATTTCCCGCTCCAGTACCGCATCCGCTATTCCCGGGACAACGACTCCGTCCCCACCACGGTACTGCCACAACCCTGGGTAAACTGAGGCACAGCTGTGGCTGTACCCAGCGCGTCCCTGTCCCTGACCCTGCTGTCCCCAGGTGGGGCCGTACGAGCTGACGTCCCACACCCTGACGGACCTGGAGCCTGGGACTCTCCACCACATCCAGGTGGCCGCCAAGGACCTCACGGATTCCGGGGAATTCAGCTCCTGGAGCCCGCCGGCCTCGGGGACACCCTGGGTGGGGCTGTGACAGGCGGGGCAAGGCCACCGTCCCTGTCCCCATCCTGCTCCTGTCCCCTGTCTCACCCCAGCAGCACGGAATCACCAGCGCTGCCAGGAATGGGCAATAAACCAGCTTGAGGCTCCGTCCCTGTTCTCATTTTGTGATGCCTGTGATGGCTGAGCTGCCTCTGGGGTCGGTCTCTTCACTTCCCCCAGGGCCAGTCCCTTTGCTGTCCCAGGACGGTCCCTTTGCTGTTCCAGAACAATCCCTTTGTTGTCCTGCGTTTGACCCTTTTTGCCCCTGGGGTCGGTCCCCTTCCTGCCCCAGGAGGGTCCCTTCGCCCTCCGCACCAGCCCAGCCCCACCCCGGCCCTGTGGCGGAGGCGGCGGGGTTGAGGGGCGGGCGGCCGTGTGGGCCGTGGGCTGAGAGGGGTGCCGTGATTAACGGCGGGTGCCTGATCCCTGCGCGGCGTTCCCCGGGCTGAGGCGGCCGCGGACCGGAGCCTCGGGGGGTCACAGGCCTGGCACCGGAGCCCCGGAGGGTTCCAGGCCTCGCCCCGGAGCCCCGTGGCCGTTCCAGACCCCGCGTCCCCCCCCTCAGTGCCCCGTGGTGGTGTCCGCCCGGCGCTGCCTGCCCGCGCTCCGGCGGGGGGGGCTCGCATGCGCAGCCGAGCCCGCGGGCGGTGGCGCCCCCGCCTGGTCCCGGCGCGTCCCTCAGCCCCTGCGCGCGGGACCGGGAGACCCCGGGGCGCGGCCCCTCAGCGCTGAGGCGGTGGCGGGAAGCGGGGTCAGACACGGAGGGGTGAGGGTGGGAAAGGGACCCTAAAGATCGTCCCGGGCACCCCTGCCAGGGCAGGGACACTTCCCCTGTCCCAGGCTGCTCCAAGCCCTGTCCACCCTGGCTTTGGACTCTGCCAGGGATCCGGGGACGGCCTTCGCTGGGCACCCTGTGCCAGGGCCTCCCCACCCTCACAGGGAGGAATTCCTTCCCAACATCCCATCTTTGGGATTTGATGGGGCCCTAGGCTGAGATCTGCCACCTTCCAGAGAGCACCGAGGCCTTTCCCAAGCTTTGCCAGGCTTTGTGCTGTCCAGATTTTCCTTCCCTGAGCTTTGCTGTGTTCTGGTGGCACTTTCTGTCCTCACGTCATTTTGAAATAGGGCTGGTTTGTTCCATCCTGTGAAGTTCCAGCTCGCTCCACCTGATGGCACGATTGGGAGCGTGTGGAGCTGAGGTTTTTCCCAGGAAGACAGACAGCCTGTTGGACAAAATCCCAATTTTCCATCTCGGGTATCCGAGACGGAGCAGCCTCACACCGGGCCGATGTTCGTTCCCACCAGGAAAGAGAGCAGGGAAGAGCCTGGTTCTTATAAAATGAGAAAACAAATATGAGTCACCAGGTCAGGGATGGGACCGGAGTTATCTGCGGGATGAGCAGCCGGCAGTTGGAGGCTCCAAAGGATTTCCAGCCCCAGGAATAGGCTCCCACCAGCAGGAGTTAATGGGATGTCAGTCCACGGGAGAGCTTCCTTCCATGGGACATGTGGGATGGAGGCAATGATCCCTGCAGGCTTCCAGCTCCTCCTGTGTCTGACTTACAGCTGCGTAACCTTCCAAACACACAGCAAAGGGAAAATCCCTGGGAAAGTGGCGGCTGCCTTCGGCCTCACGCTGACAATCGGCTCTGGTGTGTCCATTCCATGATGCCAAACTGGCCGGGCCGCACACCTGGGCAGTCCTGGGGTGATCCCATAACCCAAACAGCCTCTGGGGTGGCTGCAGTGAAATGGGGGGTCTGGGACGGGCCCTTTGGAGCAGCTGCTGGCTCGGGAATGCAGCTTTACAAGGCAAAAATGGATTTACATGAGGGGACAAATTCCCCCTCCTGGCTGTCTTGGCAGTTTGTGGATTTTGCTGGGTGAGCAAGAAAAAACAATAAATTATACTCCTTATTTCAGGGAGGCAGAATTGCTTAACACTTAAAACCAGGACCAATTATTTTTCTTCCCGGCTCCATCTCATCTCATCTGACCTTAGGAAGGACATCAGCTCTCCTGCAAAATTCCCATATTTCAGGGTGACAATAATCACTAAACCCTCCCAGGGAGTGGGACTGGTTAATATTCAAAAAGCTCTTGAAGCTTTTTGTTGGTTCAGATTTTCCTAAAGTCACTGCTGCAACACCAGGTTTGCACCGTAAAATCAGTTGAAAGGAGCAGAAATTCCGCATTCTTTGTAAAACATGATGGCAGATTCCTGAGAGCTTTTCCAGGACGGTTCCTGTGTCATTTGTGTTTGTTTTGTTCTTTTGATTTTGGGTTCTGGTTCAAAAATGGCCTTGGCAGGACAGGTTTGATTGATGCCTGGCAGCTCTCAAATCTCACAGATGTTTCTCCATCGTTCGTGTTCAGATTCTGGAGCTGTCTCTATAACTAAAAGACACCACTTTTGATTAATTTATTTCTTTGTTAATTTTTTTCTTTGTATCTCCAGGACAAGACGGGAGCTCTCTGGGAACATGGGAACACACACAACTACACCACAAATCCTGTCAGCCAAGGAAACCCAGGAGCAGAGAGAGCCTTTTCCAGCAGGTATCGCTGATGCCTGGGCAGGCTGGGGAAGGGAATCTCCGGCAGCACAGGAGCTTTTTTGCTCCTGTGGTGTGACTTCCCTGGGTCTCCTGTGCCAGCAGCACAGGGGTGTGTAACTCAAGCCACGATTTGGGAAGAAAGGAGCCTGCACACCCTGACTTTCCTGGGCGGAGAGCTTGGCAATCCCCACGTAGATCCTTTCCAGCCCGGGGTTTTGGCCTCGGGAGAAGGGGCCTGCTGGGGAGCTGCCCCTACAAACCTTCTCTGGATTTTCTCGCACCTTCCCAAGGCTCCTGGGTTTAGTCCGAGGCTTGTTCCACCTCAGCACTGGGGAATTTCACAATTACAGAATTCCTGAGTGCTCCCCCATGCCAGGCACAGGGGCTGTGCCGCTTCCTGACGCTGCCCCTTCCCTTCTCCCTTTACAGCCCCTCCAAGCGCAGTAAAAGTGCTGATTCCTGTTTAAGGGATAATGCTGGGCACTAACCAGCTCGCCTCCCTCTTAAAAGCCAGTGCTGGTCTCAGGAGGTGCAATTTAGGAGCACGTGGAAGGCCAGGGTGTCCTCCAGGGCTCCGGGGTGGGAGCTGCTCCGTGAGGAGCTCCAGCCTGGTTGCCCGCCAGAGCCTGGAGTATTTTTATCCATATCCAAGCTGCCGGAGGCTCCCGGCCCCACCTGAGCGTGGTGCAGGGCAGACTCACCTCCGCAGCAGGCGTTTGTTTTCCCAGGGACTGGCAGCAGGATTCCATGGGAATTCCCATTTGTCCTTTGCCATGGGCTTGAGCCCCCACCTGCCTTCCCAGAGGTTTTGGGGGAGGATGGCAGAGCTCTCCACAGCTCGTCCCGTGATGTCAGACCGGCCCAGCAGAGACAAGGATGAATTCACCAGAGCAAAGCAGAAGCATTCTGCTGAAACACAAAGGGGAAAGGCCTCGTTCCCAATGTGTGACAGTGCTTGGATGTGGGAGGGTGTTTCTCGGATATAGAGAAATAAATATTGGAGAGGGACTTTGGACAAGGGCCTGGAGTGCCAGGACAAGGGCGAATGGCTTCCCACTGCCAGAGGGCAGGGCTAGATGGGATATTGGGAACCAATTCCTCCCTGGGAGGGTGGGGAGGCGCTGGCACAGGGCACTCAGAGCAGCTGTGGCTGCCCCTGGATCCCTGGCAGTGCCCAAGGCCAGGCTGGACGGGGCTTGGAGCACCCTGGGATAGTGGGAGGTGTCCCTGCCATGGCAGGGGTGGCACTGGATGGGATTTAAGGTCCCTCCAACCCAAACCATCCTGGGATCCTTGGTGCTATAAACCTGTGTTCCCAACAAGGACAGAGCCCCCCAAAATGGTGACATCCAGCCCCAGGAATGCCATGGCGATGGGAGTGACAGGAAGCGAAGGGGCTCCTGGGTGTCCAGAGACAAGCAGGAGACATGAAAGCAGCCAGCTTCACCCTGGTCAATATGGTCTGCTTTAAACTCTGTTTTTACTTCAGATTTGGGCTGCCAATAACTCCTTCAAACAATGATCTAATGCCTGTGTGAATGTTTGTAAAACCTCACTGCTCTGGCAGGTTGAGCTCTTGCCAAGAAGCAATCACATGTAATTAGGGAGAAGGAATTGGAATCTCTTGGCCTTGCAGCGCAGCACATTTTCCAGTTGTGTTTGTCCCATTTGGACCATCTCATTCCTGGGGGTGTGCTCCGAGCTGGGGTTTGTGGGACACGCTCCTGTCCCCAGGGGAATCTCTGTGGGAAGCACTGCCAAAAACCTGCCGGAGAACTGGACATGAGGTACCTGTGCTGGGCTGGCCCTGCGGCTGTGCATCCCTGGCTCGGCTTCGGGGGGAAGGAAGGGTGTCAGGAATTCCTGATGCGCTCTCCTGGGGCTGCCACAGCTCCCTGAGGGAACACAGACCAGCCCGTGATCAGTGAACGGCTGTGGCCTGGCTGGGGAGAGCTTTGAAGGCAAAATGAAGGAAAAACTCTTCAGGATCATCGGCATCACGCTGCTGTGACAGCTGGAAATGGCTCCTCTGGTTCCCACCTGCTTATCCCTGCTTTCCTTGGACAATGACAGGGTGACAAGGACAGAACCTGGTGGGGTAGAGCCCCAAATGGGGTTTGGAGTTCTCAATTCTTTCCACATTGCTGGCTCTGCAGGAGATTCCTGAGGAGGCTTTTCAGGCACGTTGAGTCTTGAATGGGAACTGGGAGCATGGAAAAGCTCTGAGCTTTTTGAGGGACACCCGGAAAAACCCTTTCCCTGGAGAAGAGGGACAGTCCCATGTTTGCTGTGGGACTGGAGAAGTACAGCTGTTCATAGAGCCATGGAATACTTTGGATTGGCAGGAATATTTAAAGGACATTAGTGCAGCCCCTCTTAAATTGTCGCTGCTCACACAATGAGAGGTTCCCAGTGGGAAATCAGAGCCTGTCCAGTACAACAGATCCCAGGAAAAGGAATGAGGCATCCTTTGCCCACCTTTGGCTGGAGTTTAAACCTCAGTCCTCACACTCTCACCTGGCACCTGAGGCCCCAAAGGACCTTTCCAAGCAAGTTGGGAATTTCAACATGGAAAGTTTGATGAGAAAACCCTTCTTGAAATTCCTGGAGCATCCTGAAATTCCCTTCACTCCCTTTTCCAGTTCTGGGGAGCCAGACCTGTTGTGCAGTTCCTGGGGTGTTGTCCTGAAACAACAGGAGGTCGGGGACACACAGGTCAGGTCCTGTGGGACAAGGAGCTGTTATTTATGGAAGGATTTTTTTCCTGAACGTGAGACAGAGAGGTAGGTTCTGCTTCTCCAGTGGGGTTTGAAATCCTAAATTCCAGCCAAGAGTCATCACATAAACTCGTGCTGAAGAACCTGACCTAGTTGGAATAATTGGAGGTAATTGTCAGCTCTTTCCAGATGAGAAAACCCTTAATCACCAGCAGATGCTCAGCCAACCTCACAAAAAAGGCTGGAAACCCAGGGTGAATGGGGAGGATTGCTGTCCCAGAGGCACCGAGTTTCAGGAATGGGCAGGAATCTTCCTTAGGGGTTTTTCCAGCACATGGTCAGACTGGGACAGGGGCCTGGGCATCTCCGCATAAATCTGGAATTGTGCCACGAGCACACAGCGAGCGACACTGAAATGTCCGGGAACGGTCGGAGGTGGGGCAGCTCTGAAATGAGGAGCTGAAAAGTTGGGCTGCTCCATGGGTTCCTGTCCCAGATCCTTGAATCCAGACTCTCAGATCCCTGAGGTGGCCTGGGGTTTCCTAAAGCCTGGGATGAGTTGGATGTGAGTTGGCTGCACTCACACAAAGCTGCAGGAGCTGCCTCAGGTTCCACCTGGGAGTTCCCTGCAAGCAGGCAAAGCCCTGGAGAGAGGAGATGGGATGTGCTGGGGATCAGGATGCTGATGGAAGAGCAGGATTCCTGGGATAGCCCAGTCTCAGCTGGGCTCCTGGGCATGTGCAGACACTGTACAAGTAGAAATGGTCCTTGTAGAAAGGTCTGACCCCACCAGACAATTAACCTGGATTGCTAATTAACCACAGCATTGTAGAACCATGGAATGTCCTGAGCTGAGAGGGATCCACAAGGATCAGAGTCCAGCTCCTGGCCCTGCACAGACACCCCAACAATCCCACCCTGTGCCTGACTGCGTTGTCCAAACGCGCCTGGAGCTCTGGCAGCCTTGGGAATGTGACCATTCCCTGGCCAGAGCACTTGCAAATTCCAGGAACCAGGGTTTCCAGAGGTGTTTTTCCTTGCTCAGTGAGATGGCGAAAGCATAGGAAAACCGGGAACCCCTGGAAGTGGTCGGAGCAAGGAGCTGCCCTTGTACCCAGGCAGGGGCCGTGACAGCTGGACTTTAATTACACAGCGCTGTAATGAGGCGTTGCGAGGCTCCGGAGTGGCTCTCAGCACATTTGGTGTTTTACAGCCACGGGGATTCATCCCTTCCCGTACAGCCTCCTGCAGTGGGACCAATAACCAGGGATCCTGCCTGGAAACCAACGGCTCCCCTGGGGACGTGTCTGGGACGAGGCTCCTTGTGGGCTCTTTGAAGCGGGCAGTAATGTGGAAACAGTGACAGCAGCACCGTTCCGTGGAGCAGGGCTCTGCCGTGGGGCAGGGGCTCTGCGGCCCAAAAAGGGGGAAAATGAACCGCCACACCTTTGGGAAGGGATCAGTGTGCCTGGGGTGGGTGTGCAGGGCTGGGCTGTCCTCCATTCCTGGGATGGAGCTGCTGGCCCGGGGGTGGAGCTGCTGGCCCAGAGAAGGCTGGGATGGAGCTGCTGGCCGAGGGATGGAGCTGCTGGCCGAGGGATGGAGCTGCTGGCCGAGGGATGGAGCTGCTGGCCGAGGGATGGAGCTGCTGGCCGAGGGATGGAGCTGCTGGCCGAGGGATGGAGCTGCTGGCCGAGGGATGGAGCTGCTGGCCGAGGGATGGAGCTGCTGGCCCTGGGGAGGCCGGGATGGAGCTGCTGGCCCAGAGAAGGCTGGGATGGAGCTGCTGGCCCAGGAGAGGCTGGTTGGGGGCCATGACCTCCTGTCGGAGCACTCCAGACTGACAGAACTCAGCAGCTGCATGAACTGGTTGTGGCCTCAAGCAAAGGCCATTCCTCCGCCGCTGGCTCCTGCCAGATGGTCCCAGCCCAGGCTCAGGGCCTCACGTCCCCTCTCAGCTCTGCTTTTCATGTGTCTCTCCCCAAAAAAAGGGCTGGGCCAGTGCCAGACTCCAGCAAACCCTTCGGAGCAGTCCCCCGGCTCTGGCAGGTCACCGGTGCTGGAACCAGCTCCATGTCCTGCCTCTGCGGCCCAGACATCCTCCTCGGCTCTCCCTGCCAGCTCTGGAATGAGAAATGGCTCTGCTCTTCTGTCTGCTTCCATTCGAATCCCTCTAGGAAAGAGCTCGTGTTCTCCAGCTCTGTGCTGCTGAAATTAGCACTGGCATCCTGCAGGATTCCAGCCTTGACTCGCGCCTCCAGGAGTGGGAAGAGCTGCCGAGACTGCGGAGACAAGTTGGATGTGAGAGCCAAGTGTCCAAAAGAACACGTTCAGGAACAACACAGTGAGCAGGAGGTGCTCCAGCACGGCAGGGAAATCATCCTGCTGAGGATAAAACTCCCCAAAAAAGTGTTCTTGGGGAGCCAGGAAGGGTTAAACCATGGCACAAGGTTTGGGACAGCTGCAGGATGCTGGAGTGGGCACTGGGATTGGAACCAGGATGACAGTTTTAGGTCACTCACAAAGCTTTCTAATTACCCTTTTTGGGGGGAAAAAAAAGAAAAAAATGGTGTGTTTGATTCTGTAAGTGCTGAACATTCCACAATTGCTGTGTTTAATAAATACAGCGGGGGCTCCTAGGAGACTGAATGGGGCTGAATGAATGAAGTATGTGAGACATCTGAAACCTATTAGTTGGAGCAAACTGGTGGAGAGGCAGGAATTCTTCTCTTTTTAAAAATATTTATACATTTTCCTTTCATGTCAGGCCAACATCTTATTTGGGGTTATGTTCCAGTGGAAGGAAAGGTGTGTCGGGGGGAAGTGCAGGGGGAGGGGAGGTGCAGATTTGGGTCAGGCCCAAAAAGAGGAGAAGGGCTGGGTGGCTTTAGGGCCACATTTTCCTTTTGGGATCGAACCCAGCACATTGATCCATCCGGGGACTTTGCCCCAGCCTTGATGGGGATGGATGTTTTGGGATTTGGTTCATTTTGGGGTGTTTTGGGCAGCTTGTCCTACCTGGAGCCCCTCACTCGAGGCACCTGGAGAACTCCCCAGCCCTCTCCAGATGAGGTTTATGGAGCCCTGGTTTGGATATTTAGGCTGCAGTTCGAGCGCACAGCCAGTGTCTTCTGCTCCACACGGACAGCTCCTGGAGGTCCCACCAGTGTCCAGCAGCAGCAGGAATGATGCCACAGCCTGGAGGTTTCCACCCAGGCTCGTGCAGAATTACCTCACTGGCTTAGGAAAAGGCAGAAAAATAGGGAAGATGGATGGGAAGGACACAGAACATTCCCCCGGGGAATAAGCAGAGCCAACACCTCTTCAGAGCCACTTCACCTGCGTGGAAGTCTCCGGAAAGGGAGAGAAGGAGTTGACAACACCCACACCCAGTCTGGGCAGATCATTCCACATGGAGCCTGAATTCCTGCTGGAAGCTGTGATCGTTTCCTGCTGGAAGCTG
>VWPU01016219.1:13178-50851 GCA_013398955.1 Callaeas wilsoni
TTTCCTGCTGGAAGCTGTGGCTGTTTCCTGCTGGAAGTTGTGATTATTTCCTGCTGGAAGCTGGGGCTGTTTCCTGCTGGCAGATGTGCTTATTTCCTGCTGGAAGCTGGGGCTGTTTCCTGCTGGCAGATGTGCTTATTTCCTGCTGGAAGCTGGGGCTGTTTCCTGCTGGCAGATGTGCTTATTTCCTGCTGGAAGCTGGGGCTGTTTCCTGCTGGAAGCTGTGATTATTTCCTGCTGGAAGCTGGGGCTGTTTCCTGCTGGAAGCTGCACAAATCTGGGACAAGTCTCCCCCCTTTGGTGCTTCACCCTCTGTCTCAGGAGCTCACCCAAGGCTTGGGGTGACATCTGAGCTCACCTCTCCTTGTGCAGGAGCTCTGGATCAAAGCTCAGCAGGGTGTCAAAAGGCCTGGATTTTGCAGTGTTTTCCAGCTGATAAGAGATATGTAAATTATCCCTACTTTCCTGTGATCCCTAATGATCTTTGTTCAGCCCGCTTTTACTGCAGCACACACTCAACTCTTTCCCTTCAGGCTTCCTGAAAGGAAAATGAGAAGTTTTAGGAAACTTGGAATTTGCAAATGTCTCCCATTATCCCTCTAATCTCCCCAAACTGATTAAATCAGAGGATATCTCCCCACTCCATAGGAAACAGATGTTCCCCTTGCAGCAGGGACATGCAGGAGGCATCCTGAAATTTGTTTAATTTAGAGTCTCTTGGAGATGGGATTTTTTGGGGGGTTACAACCTTCGATCTCCGAGCTCAGATCTGGCTGATCCGAGTGGTGCCAGTAAGGAATTTCTGTGGAGTTTCTTTCCACCATCGTTGAAGAGAAACTCAACAGAGTTGAGTTTCCAGAGCTTGGAAAATAACTTTGGAGTGGTTTTTGACGGCAGCTTTCAGTGAGTTTCGAGGTGCAAACATGGCTGGGACATGGGATGAGGCTGGGTCTCATTTTGGAAGGAAATTGTGGAAGCCACTCAAGAGTCCATGAGTGGATTTAACTCTTTCTGGAGCTGTAGGGAATGAGGCACTCGGGAAATATCCTTTTCCTTCCCTCTGACTGCACTTTCTCTGTGGCATCTGTTCTCCATCAGTGGGGGGATCTCAGTGGATTTCAGTCTCATCCATTTTGTCCACCTGTAACTCTTGGGTTTTCAGATCTCTCCTTTTTATTTCTTTTCTTTTTTTAATTACCAGGTTCGAACACAACCCTGCTTTTGCTGAAGACACCGAGGGAAGTTGCCCAGAGCAGCTGTGGCTGCCCCATCCCTGGAAGTGTCCAAGGCTGGACAAGGCTTGGAACAGCCTGGGACAGTGGAAGGTGCCCCTGCCCATGGCAGGGGGTAGAATGAGATAATCTTTAAGGTCTTTCCAACCCAAACCATTCTGGGATTGTGAGATTCTAAATGTCAGTGCTATTTCCAAAATATCTTGATTTTCCTCTGGATTGGAGGTTCTCAGTGTGTGTCCATCTGTGCATGTGTGGGTGGTGGTTGCATTTCAGAATTTCCAGGACTGTTATAGCTCTTAGGTTTTTTTCCAAATGACTTCCTCCAGTGTGAGTTCTCCCTCCTGAGGGATCCAGACCCCACTCGGAGGAGTTCTCCGTGTATGAGGGAAGCTGGATAAAGAAGCTGAGTGAAAGCCTCTCTCACTGGAGATGATTTAAGGGTTCCTCCAAAGCAGAACCACGGAACGACAATGCAGAGTTGTTTTAGATATCGGAGACATTTTCCACCCTCCACGTGTCGATGGTGCCACTGACAAACTGTGGAAAAAACTCCTTAAGTGTGAGCCAGGAATTCCCTTCATCAGCCTTTTGCTAAGGTGCACAATTCATCCCAATTTATCCCGATTTATCCCAGCCTCAGCCTCGCTCAGACGCATTCTCAAGGCGTGTCTCCTCCGAGCCTCTTGGGAGCACCATTTCCACGTCTGTTTGGACCGGCTGGACACGTCAGCTCCCCTGTCCAGGAACGGGTCCGGAGGGGGGAAGGTGGCCCGTGGAATGTGGGGAGGAGGAGCTGGGGCGCAGAGCTTGGATGGGGCAGCCCTGGAAAGTGCCCTGAATTAAACAGAACCCTGGTTAATCAGAGCACCTTAGGGCAGTGCTCTGGGTCGGGAAAGGCTTTGGGATGGATTGGGAGCATTCCCAGAGCCCTGTCTGGGGACAGAGAGGGACAGTGGCAGCACCCAAAGGGTGCCTTGGACCGTGGACAAGGTGGCTGCTCTGGAGGCGCCTCCTGAGGAAGGCACCGATCTCTTCCCTCTGGGAGCAGGGACAGGGCTCAGGGAACGGCTGGAGCTGTCTCAGGGGGTTGGGATGGAGATCAGGAAAGGTTCACTTCCTGGCAGGACTTTCCCCGGGCTCCAGCTGCCCCCATTCCGTGCTGTGCCTCAGCGGGGTCTCAGTGTTCGTGTCCTCAGTACCATCCCCTGAGCCCGGTCCCAGCCATTCCCTCAGGGAATGACCCAGCCTGAGCACGGTAGCTGCGATGGATAATTTGCATCAGAATAAAGAGTCCAAAAACTGGGATCAGCTTTGACCAGAAACACATCGTTCTTGGGCTGTGAAAAACTGCTACAAAAACAGCAAGTTCAGGCTCCCTGGCTGCTGCGTTTTGTCTGAACACGGAGGCTGAATACCATCAGAATAGTTTGTTTTATTTCCAACTTGCCTGAAACCAGAGATTCCTGGGAGATTTCCAAGCCAGTCGCTGAACCCAACTGGATTTTGGTTGTTCTCTCGCCTGTGAACCTGAAATTCTGGAGCAGCTCTGATGCCTGCAGCACTTTGGTTGTCCCAGCTCCCTCTCCCGGCGTCCCAGTGACCCTTTCGCAATCTCTTTGTGTCAGGCTGTGGTTTGTATTTGTCGTATTTTTCACATTCCCGATTTATCATGGAATGGGTTGGGTTGGAAGGGTCCTGGAGGACCATTCCCACCCCTGCCACGGGCAGAGACACCTTCCACTATCCCAGGCTGCTCCAGCCTGGCCTGGGACACTTCCAGGGATCCAGGGGCAGCCACGGCTGCTCTGGGAATTCCATCCCAGCCCCTCTCCAGTCACAGGGAGGAATTCCTTCCCAATCTCCCATCCATCCCTGCCCTCTGGCAGCGGGAAGCCATTCCCGGTGTCCTGTCCCTCCATCCTAGGTCCCTCCTGCTCGCAGCCGCCTGGTGCGAGACCAGCAGGATTCCTGTGTTTTGTCCCGAGCACGGCGGGAGCAGAGCTGAGCGCGACTCGGGCAGATCCAGAGGTGGGGAAGGAGCCAAGGCCTTGGAATCCGTCCTGGGCTGGGAGCGGAGCAGAGCCCTGAGCTCAGCGCCGGGGCAGCTCCGCACATGGAACGTGACGGCTTTGGAGAACGGCACCTCTGCAGTCCTCAGTTCCAGGAATGTTCTAGGAAGTGGGCAGGAGCCTCCTGGTTTGGGTGAGAGCGGGAGCAGCCCGATTTCCCTGGAGCTCGCCTGCGGTCTCTCAGGATGCCGGTGTGGCTCAGCAGCCGCGGTGTCCGGCTGCTGTTTGGGGCTTGGACCCCCCTGCCCCCCATTTCCCCTGAGTGCTTCCCTGCCTTTATCCCCTTCCCTCTCATCCCACCAAACCTTTTCCCTGCAGATGGCAGAAAATGGGATTTTCTGGTTAATACCAAAATAAACGCAGCAGAGTCCAGCACGGGAGGGGAGAGGGAAGGGGGAGAGCCAGGGGCTGGGGTGGGCAAGGAGCACAGGGCTGTACATCCCAGAGAGCTGGAGGTGCTGCGGGACAGGAAAATCCTGAGGGAATCGGCAGAGCTGGGATGGGATCTGAGTCTTTTTCCAGCTCTTGCAGCCTTCAGAATGCTCCTTGCGGGATTTCTCTCCCTTTTCCCAAGCAGTGCTGAGCATTTGGGGTTTGTTCCAGGGCTCCTCTTTGTAGTGACAGGGAAAACATGAGCGGAGTCACTTCCCCACTCCCTGTAACAGGAAGAAAACAGGAGCAGAAGAAGGAGCCTGGTGGGGGCCAAAGGTCTCGCAGAAGATGCCTCCAAGGAATGGCAGCAAGCAGGAATCTTCAAGGATTTTCCAGGTGCTTGGATATTCTCCCTGTGTTAGTCCAGGTTCCATCCTCCTGCTGGGAAGGATTCAAACCCTGGGGTTGTGTTGGCTTTGTGCCCGATTCGATCCCTTTTCCCGGGAAATGCACACACACAGGCGAATGGCTGGAAAAGTGGATCCAGCCTTTGCTGTGAAGGAGGAACTTGTGATCCCCTCCAAACCCCTGGCAGTCCCAAAGCCCTGGGATCGGACCTTGCCTGGATTTTCCTCCTTCCTTCCTGCCTGTGCTCATTCTCTTCAGCGAGCAGCTGGAGCCCAGCACCCGGCAGGAGCCCGGCTGTGAACAAGGAGTGGGAAGAGGGATGCTCAGGAATCTGCAGTCAGGCCCATGGCAGGGGGTGGGACTGGATAATCCTTAAGGTCCTTCCCACCCAAACTATCCTGGGATCCTGTGATTTATGATCCAAGTGTGCCTTTATGCCCCACATCCCCTTCCTCTGTCCCAGCCAGGCAAACTCCTGCCCTGCACCCCAAATCCCTCCGGAAAAACACAAAGAGAGCACGGAAGAATCCAACCGAGGGGCTGAAATTGGTTAAGGAGCAAGATTAGATCAAATATTTCCAAGCATCTGGGGCTTCTTGACCACCCCATTGTGGCCCATCCCCGGCTGTCAGACCCTGAGCATTCCCAGAAGGAGTTAAGGGAGACCTGGGCGGGAGCCAAGAGCTTTTGCCGGAAGCTTTATCTTCTCCCCCCCTCCCAAAAATCTGATGTCTGGAGCTCTGGACAAGGCATTGTCCTCATAAAACACAACAAGAACAACAAAACA
The DNA here is from genome assembly GCA_013398955.1 of Callaeas wilsoni. Lineage (NCBI taxonomy): Eukaryota > Metazoa > Chordata > Aves > Passeriformes > Callaeidae > Callaeas > Callaeas wilsoni. Next base: position 18,050 of record VWPU01016219.1, read on the forward strand.
AGCCCTGCTATTCCCAGCTCTGTAAGAAGCCATAAAATGGGGGGAAAAAAGGCAAAAAAAAAAAAAAAAAGGCCTGGAAATGTAAGAGTTTTATTAAACTGGAACCATGTGTTTCCCATAGTCCCGTCTCCATAAGCTGTGCACATCCCGTCCATGTTTATGTTCTCCTCGGGGGTGTGAGGGGGTTTTTTCCATGCCTGGGAATGATTAGAAGGAGGGAGCCTGGATGAACTCATGTCTCCTGTGAGCAGCACCAGGAAACCTGCACACACCGGGAGAGGCACAAATCCTGCGGGAATGGCCGTGGAAACGCGGGAGACTGGGAAGGGGGACAGGCAAGGCAGGGAAAAAGGAAAAAGGAAAATTCCAGAGTGGAAAAAAAGAGGAGCAAGTTGTCCCATGTGGCTCATTGTAGAAAGTGTCTATTGAAGTGCTGGGCTGAGGATATTCCCTGGATATTCCCGTGGGCCTGGAGCAATCCTGCCTCACCCACGGAGGCTTGGAGAGTCCCAGGGCCATGTGGGGCTTAAACAGCCCCCCTCCCCTCCTGGGGTCTCCAGCACCCGCCAGGCATTCCTTAGATGAGGAGATTGGTCCTGGAAAAGAGAGTGGAGCTCCAGGAAAGGAGCAGGACCTGCTCTGGGATTTGCCAGGAGCCTTCGGCCTGGCTGGAGACATTTGGGCACAAGGAGTGGCCGTGGGGAGCTGGGTGGTGAAGCTGAAGCTCAGATTTGGGCAGGAATGCCCCAGGAAGAAGGCTCAGAGGAGGAATCTCGGGACAAATGGGTAATGGGATATTTTTAGCTGGAGCTGGCAATGCTGTTGTGGTTGTTTCCACGTGGGTGAACAGCCCCGGGGAGGACTGGGAAGGACTGGGAATCATCCCCTGTACGGTGAGCAGGTGTGGGGACACCTGCGTGGTGACAGAGCTCCAGAGAAGGGACGTTACCTCATGGAGAGTGACCTCAGAGATCCCAGAAATTACAGAATCTCACCCGTTTTTCCTGGTCCTGAGCCCATTCCCTCCCTCTGACCGGTGCTGCAGGACATCCAGCCTTGCCCACGGCACCAAGGACTGGGGATCCATGATTTCCTGGGCATCTGGTTGCAAATCCCAGGCTGATTTAGGCTGGAAGTGCCCTCAAAGCTGCTCCCATTCCGTGGGCAGGGACACCTTCCATAGACCAGGTGCTGTCAAAATCTCCCTCCTCATTTCTCATTTGGAATCCTTGGATTTGGCATCCAGCTGATGATGGGTTTTTTTCCCAGTGATGAAGGGTTTTTTTCAATCCCACATTCCCCTTCTCCGGTGATATCCATGCCTGGCAATCAAGTTATCCCTCAGACTTCCTTTAGTTTTGATAAAGTGGCTCCCTCAGCTTTGCCAGCCCTGGGGCCGGGGACTTTCTCCAGGCCTTTGATCCCTTTTGGAATTCTTACTGGGCCTCAGCTCATTCCCTTTGATGGCCCTGTCCTTATCCTCATGGAAAACCCATCCGGTTTGGGGTCTGCAAATGTTCCCAGCAGTACTTGGACAGTTTTTGCTGTGTTGCTCCAAGCCCTGTCCAAACTGGCCTTGGACATGTCCAGGGATGGGGCAGCCACAGCTTCTCTGGGAATTCCATTCCAGGGCATCCCCACCCTCACAGGGAAAAATTCCTTCGCAGTATCCCACCTAACCCTGCCCTCTGTCCATGTGAAGCCATTCCCTGTGTCCCGTCCCTCCAGCACCGTTTAGGAACAGCACAGGCCACGCAGCCAAACGTGGGGTACTCAGGGTGTGGGATTTGATGGTCACTCTGTTTCTTCAGCCTTTTAATTCCTCCCCTTGCTGAACGCCTTGAACGCATCCCAAAAATAAGGATTCGTGGGAGCAGAGCCAACAAACACCAGCACCTTTCCTGGCAGAATTCCTGCTCCCCCCGCAGCTGCACCAGCCCTGCGAGGCCAAATCCAGCTCCTGCCAGCCAGGAGCGGCCGCACCGAGGGAATGACTCCCAGAGGTGCTGGCACCGAGGGAAATCTGCTCCTGCCGCCGGGTCCCGGCTGGCAGCGGGCAGAGGCAGCGGGACAGAGAGGGGTTTGCACCTCCCGGGGAAGGCAGAGCCGAACTGATGCCTCCAACCTGGAAATATTGAAAGGGAGCAGATTTTCTGCTGGCTCTGGGCTTGTTCCCTCATCACCCCGAGCTGGGAAAGGGACCCTGCAGGACGGGCTGGGGACACCGGCGGTGTCCTGGCCCAGGTGGCATCACCGAGAGGCTGGCTCCCAGCGAGGGCACGGTGACTTGCGCACGACCCTGACAGGCAGAGCCCTGAGCGAGCCAGAGGATTCCAAAGGAAAATCTCCTTCCCCAGACCTTGGAATATTAATAATGTGTGCAAGACAACAAAATAATGATGCAACTCCCAGGGGAGGTGGAAAGGTCTTTGCCAAACAGCTCAGACACAAAGGCTCTGCTGTGTGTGCTTCCTGTGAGGAGGCTGCACTGATCTCATGGAATGACGGGAATCGTGGAATCCCAGACTCCCAGGATGATCTGGGCTGGAAGGTTTGTTAAGGATCAGACCAAACCCCTCCGTCCCGGTGCAGTAAGTGGTCATCGGATCCCAGGGATTGCTGCACACACATTTCTTCCCATCCCTTTTGGCCTTACAGAGCTGTGTTCTCCAGAAATTCCTTTCAAATGTATCCTGAAGGTTTTGGACTCTTCTGAGACCAGTCAGACCCGTACCCAGCCAGACCCTCAGGGCCTGGGATAAACTGATAAACCTCTGGAAGCCAGCTTTGGAGTGACTCCTCCAGTCCTCCGTGGCCTGCTTGGGACAGGTGAGGCCATGGCCCAGGTGGGGCAGGAAGGCAGTTTGGGATCTGGATACCACCCACGAGGTGATGTTTGCAGGGCAGCACAACTGTCCTCAGGTTAATTTGGATGCAGTTTGTTCCCCTCTTCCTTGGGTGGCTGAGTGGGGCTCTGCTCCAGCGTTTGGGATGTCGCGGGGAGGCCGCAGGGCTGGATTTGCTGCTGGGGAGTAAAATCCAGTGTTTCTGTGGCCCTGGGCCGCCGCTGTGCCATGGCCAAGCTGCTCCACGCAGGCTGAGCTGGGGCAGCTCCAGCCTTGCCTGGGTGGTCTGGCAGCTCTCGAGCTCCAGACGCTCCCTGTGCAGCCCCTTCCGAGGGGGAGAATCCCGGGACAGGCCGGGAGGGGAGGGATGCCCAGGCAGGAGGAGAGCTGAGAGGGTTTGCGTTCACCAGCTGATCCTGCACGACGAGCAAATCAAACCCTCTGGATCTCCCTGGAGCAGGATCAGATCCACAGCTGGAGAAGAGTTAAAGAGGATCCATCCACGGCGAGCAGCCGGCGGTGCTCGGCCTGGCCGGTGCACCACGGAGTCACAGAACATTCTGGAAGGGACCCACAAGGACCATCGAGCCCAGCCCTGAATGAAACGGCCCCTTCAGCCTGGAATCCCTGGGTGGTTTGGGTTCGGGGGCACCTTGAAGCTCATCCAGTGCAATCCCTGGGACACCTTTGCCTCTGTGACCATGGGGATGATCAGAGGGATGGAGCCCCTCTCCCGTGAGGAAAAGCTGGGGGAATCGGGCTGATCCCGACCCCGGGAACCCTGGCAGGACACAGATTTTCGTTTAATCCTCCCCCCGTCAGCAGCCCCTCAGCCTCTGGTCACAGCTGTTCTCCCATCCTGCTGAAATCCCATCAGCTCTTCACGTGGAGGATCCAGCACCTCTTGTCTCTCTGTTTCCATGTTCCTCTTCCTGCCTGGATCCCTGAGCTGTGAACCCACCTGCTTTCCAAAGGAAGGGCTCTCCACACGCCAAACAACGTTCTCTCCAGTATTTTTCCTTTCTCGTCCCATTTTTACTTCACCCCAGAGCCCTGCTCAGCCTCCTGAACAACCCTGGAGTGTCATCCTCGCCCCCTGCTCCCCTCCTGGATTCATTCCCTGTGGATTCCTTCCTTTTCTCCCTCCCTGTGCCAGCTGATGCTCTGGGCTCGGATTGGGCACAGCGTTCCTGGGCACGGACGTGGTTTTTCCTCATTTGTGGGCGCAGGGAGACAAAAGAAGGATGTTTTCCATGAGGAATGGCTCCAGCCTGTGCCTGCTCGTGGCTTGGGTGTGCTTGGAGGGCAAGTGCAGAGCTCTGCCGCGTCCTCACCTTTGGGAGAATCCAGCGTGGATTCACCAGCCCAGGGCTTCTGCAAATTGAGCTGTAGGAAGGGATGCCAGTATTCCAGCTTTCCCTAAAATTACCCTCTTGTTTTCCCTTGAAATCAGCTCACGTGGAATTCTCACCTTCCATGGGGGAAGGGTGCTCACGTGGTCACTTGTCCTAAAGAAAATTCCAGCTCCTCTATAGAAAGTGTTTTTTTTAGGCTCTGCCTTGGCAGATCCGGGCAGTGAGTGGCTGGAAATCCTGCCCACGGCACCGAGCAGGAGTTCCTGGGATCTGGGGAGCCAGGCCAGTGCTCTCCATCTGTTCCAGCCCCGCTGCCAAGTTAAACTTCTGCGCTGCAGATTGCACAAAGGGGAGAAAAGAGCCACGGAGAAAGGTTGGAAAGCGGGAAACTCGGAATTCAACCGAGGGCAGAGGGAGTAAGGTGGGGCTGGAGCAGACAGATGTGGCAGCGAGGGTCACATCTGCCTGGGGCAACCGCCCCACGCCCCCAGGAACAAGGGCTGGGTGTGCCTCCAGCCCACCTGAGGGCAACAAGAAAGGTGTTTGTATCCCTGCTTGGAATTTCGCAGGAAATGGAGGGATCGCCTTACTCCTGGCAGGAGAAAGAGGCAATTTTCCTTCTAAATCAGGCAGCTCCCGTGTCAAAAGTTCCACAGCAAAATCCCACTGCACTCAGAGCAGGGCTTTTTATGAATAAAATCTTAATAAATGTCCAGGGCTTGATTTTTCGCAGCAGCCTCGCCTGGCTTTGATCTCCCCTTGCCTGGGCTCAGCCCCTGCCAAGCCAAAGAGGGAAAAAGTCCCTTTCCCTGGGTTTAAAGCAAAGGGTGTTTTTTTAACGCTCTTGGCTGTGGAGCCGTGTGCGATACATCATCCCTCGGCCCCATCCCTCCTCTCCCAAATCCAGAGCACACACTGAAACAATTTCCCTGTGGTTTCCCTCCTTGGTGGAGTCGAATTCCTAGAAAACAAAAGGAATGTTGCAACCGTGGTCACAAGCTCGGAGGCTGGAAATGTTACACACGGCCGGGAGCCTCGGCGGGGACCTGGGGTCGGCCCTGCCGGGTGCCACCTCGGTCCCAATCCGCGTCCCTGGAGCAAAATTCCCCCCACGTGTGTGTAAAATTAGGGAGCTTGCTCCAGCCCTGGGGATCGCAGGAGGCAGTGAGGATTTAGGGAATTCTCTTGGCTCTTTGCCCCAGCCCTGAGGTCACTCAGAGCTCCCTGAGGTCGTGGTCTGGGTCTGACCTGGTCCTATGTGAAGCCAAAGCCTTGGGATGGGCACAGACTCATCCCAGTGATCCCACGGTGAACGCAGAGCCAGGAATTCCTCCCTGGGAGGGCGGGGAGGCGCTGGAATAGATTCCCAGAGAAGCTGTGGCTGCCACAGGGATCCCTTGGGATGTTTTTGGGTTTGAGGGGTTTTTTTGGTACGTTTTAAGGGCATCTGGACAAGGTGCAGGAGCAGATTTACGTGGCTCACCCCCCAGGAGGCGACAGCCGCTGGCTGGTATTCCCTGTTGTCAGGAGATGGGATCATTTGCTTCCTTGGGGTCACCTGTCCCCTGGGCTCATCCACTGAATTCTCTGGCTTGGGAAGTTCTCAGGAGCCCTCCTGTTCACACAGGAAATTTTTAATGTGTGTTTGGCGAACGAAAGTCACCGGACTGAGCCAAAGGCAAGGCAGGAAGGTGCTCCAGGCTGATTATTTATTTAATGTCAGGGAGGAGGAGAAACCAGCTTGGTTTGGGGCTGAAACCCTGCAGGGTGTGTGGGACTGGGAGGCGAGGGAAGGAGTTAACGCTGTGGAACAATTTCCCGAGGAAAGCTTCGCGCGGGTCGGTTCCTCGGTGCCTCCCCGTGCCTCACGTGCTGCTGCCCCTTCTGAGCTCCAGCTCCTTCTGGAATCCCACGGGAAGGTTCTGGAAGTTCTGGGCAGCGCAGCTCCGGGACCCCCTTGTCCCTGCGTCCCCCTCGGCCCCTTTATCCCCCTGCCATGAGCTGGAAGCCCCATCCCCGCCCGGGAGCAGAGCGAGCAGCCTCAGTCCCGCATTCCCTGACCTCGGCTCCCTGCAGGGATTGCAGCACAAGAGCCCGAGCTCGCTTTTCTTCCCCCCGATGGTTTTTTTTTGTTTTATTTTGAGGTGACATCACGGTTCAGCGCTGTCTCTGCCCTGACAGCAGTTGTGTCATCCTGGGAGAAGCGGCGCGGCCTAATTTTAGCCAAGGCGACTTTGAGGTGACACTTTCAGTCAAAGCAGGAATGGAGAAGTTCAAGGCGCTCTCAGTCAGCCTTGCTGGGGTTCCTGACAGGCCCTGATGGGCTGAGCCAGCTCCACTTTGATACAGAAATGAAGGGAAGAGGTGAAAGAATCAGGGCTGGCACCCAAATTCCCAGCTTTCATCAGACTTGGGAGATCAAAGAATCCCGGGATGGTTTGGGTTGGAAGGGAACTTGAATGTCATCTCATTCCACCCCTGCCGTGGCAGGAACACCTCCCGCTGTCCCAGGCTGCTCCAGCCTGGCCTTGGACACTTCCAGGGATCCAGGGGCAGCCACAGCTGCTCTGGGAAATCCATTCCAGTCCCTCTCCACCTCACAGGGAGGAATTCCTTCCCAATATCCCACCTAAACCCCCCTCTGGCCATGTAAAACCATTCCCACTCCCATTCCCACTCCCACTCCCACTCCCACTCCCATTCCCATTCCCATTCCCATTCCCACTCCCATTCCCCGAGCTGAAATCATCCTGGGTTTTACCTGCCCGGGACTGGGACATCACATGGGAAAAACCAGCCAGGAAGGACCAAAGAAGGGCATTTTCCTCCCTCTCGAGGAGGAGGAGAGAGGCCTTAAACCCACCATGGCTCGGCTCAAGGGGCTGTCACAAAGATCAGCTGCCCAGGAAGGGTTTCACTTCTTAATGAGGGAAGCACACAGGAAAAATGCTTGTAATTAATTATTAGTGTTATTAATTACGTGCCCGGAGCAGAACCTTTGGAGTAAGGGAGTTTTTTGCTGCCCTGGGCAGAGTGAGAAATGGAGAGGAGGAGTCATTTAGGGGTGATTTGATTTAGGGGTGATTTGATGAACGTTTTAGCTTGACCTCAACATAGAATTTGATTTTAAATAATACGGATTTGGGTTTAAAGGGCTTTTAAATTAATTTTCAATTACTGTATTTATTCAAGCTCCTAAAATGTTGTTTGGAAAGGGGAAAAGTACAGCCTATAACTGTGCCATTAATGAAATCAAATATTTGCAGATGATTCATTCTCTGCCCAAAGAGTTTAACAAACCCAGAACAGATTTGTGACTTTTTCCAGTCTGGATTCAGGAATTTTTGCCATGTCTCCTGTGCAAGCAGGTGCAACTTTGAGCACTAAATAATGGAAATGAGGGCAGGGGAAAAGATCCAATCCCTTCATTTCGGGGAGCTCCAGGTAGCACATGGAGCTGGGAAAATCCTGTGGGAAAATAGGATGAGATCCTCATTCATTAATGTCATTGGAATCCTGGAAACGCCCAGGGAAGGGGGTTTAAAGCTACTTAAAAGGAATGGGAATGGGAATGGGAATGGGAATGGGAATGGGAGTGGGAGTGGGAATGGGAATGAGAATGGGGGTGGGAATGGGAATGGGAAGGGGAACGGGAACGGGAATGAGAACGGGAATGGGAACGGGAATGGGAAGGGGAATGGGAACGGGAACGGGAAAGGGAGGGGGGAGGGGAGCGGGAGGGTGTCGGGGAGCGGGAGAGCGTAGGGGAGGGGGGGGGGGGGGGGGAGGGGGAGGGGAATGGGAAGGGGAAGGGGAAGGGGGGTGGGAATGGGAATGGGAAGGGGAACGGGAACGGGAATGAGAACGGGAATGGGAACGGGAATGGGAAGGGGAATGGGAACGGGAACGGGAATGGGAAGGGGAATGGGAACGGGAACGGGAATGGGAATGGGAGTGGGAGTGGGAATGGGAACAGGAATTGCCTCCTGGCAGAGCTCCGAAGTGTTGCCAGAGCTGCATTCCCTGCCCCGCTCCATTCCCGGCTCTGCCTTTTCCCTGGCATCCCGCAAGGTCACCGTTAATTAGGCCGCTGTTAATTAGGCCAAGCCTCTCCCGACCCCTCCAAAGCTGGCGGGGGCTGACTGGGAACAGGGACGGGAACAAAGCAGCGCCGAGGGTTTCAAAGGGAGCAGCGGGAGAAGGGCTGAGGCTCTCCTGGAATTCCGGCTCCGCTGGGAATTGAGCCGATGGCTGCAGCTGGGCCCTCCCGTGCTGGGGTCAGGAGGGGACGGGGCTCAGCAGATGTGGGATAACCAGCGGGAATCCTTGGATCTCCCTCTGGATCCCGTTTGGTGCAGGAGCTTCTCTGAACCCCTCGGACCTGGAAATCAGCTGGATTTGGGCTTTCCTGGGGGAATTCTGGGCTTCCTCCCCTGGGAAAAGCCGTGGGTGTGCAGTGGCACGGAGCAGAGAGAGGATTTATGTGCATTTTATTCCGTGTTATTTAAAGAAAAGCCATCAGTCGTGAGTCCCAAAGCAAGAGGCAGAGGAAAATTGGGGGGTTTTGGGTTTTACTGTTTTGTTCTTCACAGAGCCAAAGAGTGGAATTAAATTCCCAACTGACAAAGTTCTTCCCTGGAAGGGAGACTAAATATCTCCAATATGGTTTTTTAAATTTTATTTTTTTAATTTATTTTGAGAAAATGCTTCTTGACTCCCAGTGTTTTTCTCCTCTGGAGCCAAGGTGACTTTTGGGTGTGAAGATCCTGGGCTGGGTCCCCTATTCCTTCAAAAATCCATCTTTCCTTCATTGTTCCACGCCAGTTACACTAAAACCGGGAAAATTATCAGCCGGGGAAGTGCTTTCGACTTGGCATTTCCCCCCCGCTGTACCACACCACCATTCCCTCCCCAGACGAAGCCCAGAGCCGCAGATGGAACCCGAACCGTGCCCCCCGAGCCGTTTGAAGCGGAGCCGCCGCCGCCTGCGGCCGAGGTCGGGGAGCGGAGCCCCGGCAGGGAAGCGCCCCGGGCCGCGGAGGTGCCAAGCGGGGCCGCGCTCGGCGGCTCGGGCTAAACCCAACCTCTCCCCCAGCCCCTCCTCGGAGCCGAGAACTTTTGGCTGAAGAATGTTGGGCTGAGCTACTCCCACCGCCGCGGTGCCTCTGCGGCGCGGGGCCCTCCCCCCTTCGGACGAGGCCGTACCTTTCTGCGCTCCCCAGGAGCGGCCTTTCAGTCCCTTCTTTTCTGCCCAGATCCCCACTAAACAAAGGAGCTCTGGGCACATCACCAGCTCCGGGACACAAAGGTATTTCGCCACTTTCCGCCTCGCTCCGGAGCTGCAGAGCTGATTTCTTTCTCTTTATCGGTTCCTTTCTCTGTTTGATCGTGTCTTGCACATTTTTTTTTTAAAATTGATTTAATTTGCACACTCACAGGTTTGCCTTGGAAATGTTTCCCTGCTTCCTTCACAACCGGTCTAAAATCGGATTTTTGGGGGTTGATTCTCTCATTGCTTTCTCAGTGTCTTTCTCACAAGTGGGGTTTGCTGGAATTTCTCAGCGCTGCAAAGAACTTTTGGAGGCTTTTATTCCATTGAAGCTGTGACTCTCTCGCGGGTGTAAATGACTTTTCCATGCCTGTGTGAGCACTCCGGGAATGTCCCGTGTATCGATCATTTGTCAGGCTCCTCATTCCCCCGCGGGGAAATGAGTGCAGCTGGAATTCCTTCGCTTTAAATCGCTGGAGTGCAAAACTTTTTACTTTTCTTTTTTACCCTTTTTTTTCTTTTTCCCTTTTTTTTTTTTCTTGTTTTTGCCACTTTTCCCCCCTGTGCCCCGTTCCTCGGGAGCTGCGGGACAGGGAACACTCTGCCTTTTGTGTGGCTGGAGATAAGCGGAGCCGAGCCGGAGCTCGGGGGGCTGCAGGGAGGGCACTTTCTTTGTCTCCCAGCCCTGCCTTTCCCCTTCCCACTCTCCTCACTTACTGCATTTGAAACCTTAGAGCCTGAAAAATTCCTGCCCTCAAGAGCCGAGACATTCCCAGCCGGGACACTGGGAGCAGCGAGGGGAAATTGAACTTTTAATTACTTTTAATTATTTTGAAATAATTTTTAGGGTTTGGTGCTTTTTTTTTTTTCTGGTGGGGTTTTTTGGTGTTTGGTTTTTTTTGGTTCAGACACATTTTCTGTCCTGCCCGGGCTGCTTTTCGAGGCTGGGCTGGCCCGGGAAAGCTGCAGTGGGAGAGCAGGGGGGACAGTCAGGGGTGGCTCGGGGGCCTCTCCTTCCCCACCCGGGGCCTCTCGCAGCGCAGATTGTTCCCACCCCGGGGTACACGGGGCACATCCAGGAGGATTCCTCATTCCTGGAACACCAAATTCCGGGGGTCCTGAGGTGAGAGCTGCATCCCGAGCCGCTGCTGGCCGGGAGGAGGAGGAAGGATGGGCTCGCCACGGGCAGGGCTGGGGGCTTCGGGAATGGGGGCCCTGGGGAGGGGAGGAGGGGGCGCAGACTGTGGGGTGGGATCCTTTTTAGAGCCTTTCCCTCGGGATTTCTCATCTCCTTCCCCCCCGAGCCCATCCTTGCCCCCACCTGCTCCCCGGCCCCCCGAGACCACCCACCCTGTCCCAGGGGCCATCCCCAGGACAGCCCGATGTCCCCCGGGGGTCAGCGCTGTGCCAGGGGCTGTCCCCACCCCAGGGCAGTTGTCCCCTCAGCCGTGGATGAGCTGGGAGGTGATTTTCCAGCAGCTGATCTCCTGGAGTACCCCGGACACAGCAGAGCTGTGGGATGATGGTCCATGAACAGCAGCTGCTCTTTCATGAAGTTCTCCTCTCGCCTGGAGGACTTTGGTCGCTCTTTGTTTCTCCATCAGGAGGGCAGGAAAATAAATGTGAGGCAGAACCACAACCCTCGGACATTTCTGGGTTTCCAGGTCTTGGGAAAGAAAGATTTGGCAATGCAGTGGTGGGGACACTGGGTGGGACTGTCTGACCCCCTGGATCAGCTCCAGGAGCGGCCACCTGGGGTGATCAATGACTTCAACAATGGGAAAGTCCTTAAAAATGTCTCTTTTCCCCTCTTTTCCTTCCAGAAAAGGAGCTCCAGGACGGCTCCTTGGCACCCGGGGGCTGCTGCCAAAATCCATCCTCCTCCAGGGGCAGCAGGGACCCTGCAGCTGGACAAGGCTCTCGGGGGACTCTCGGAATTGGGGCCACCATGGGGGATTTGTGGCTGGCCAGGCTCCTGCTGGGCTGCGCGGCCGCGCTGGCGGTGGCACCGGCCCGGGGACAGTACGAGGGGGACTTGCAGACGGACAGATTCGCAGCCTACGAGGAGAGACCCCCAAACAGAGTGAGGAGGAGGGGCCAGGACTCCCTGCGAGGGTGAGTTTGAGTTCTTGTCTTGTCGATAAAGCAGATATTGGGTTGTTATCGCAGCACATGGGGCTGGGCTGGCAGGATTGCCGTTCCCTGAGCTCGGGAAGGAGTTGGATCTGCAGGAGGGAAGCTGCTGGCACGAGGAGCAGCCAGGGAGGATCCCGTGGGAGCAGCGCTGGGCACTGAGCTCCTTTTGGGGTCACAGCACCTCGGGCTCACCTGCAGGGACTGGAGAGCCCCCACACTCACCTGGTGGGGGGGTTCGTCTTCCCTTGGAGGGTGGGCACAGAACTCCCAGCCGAGCTGTGGATGTCCCATCCCTGGGAGGGTCCCAGGCCGGGCTGGCCGGGGCTCGGAGCAGCCTGGGGCAGCGCAAGGTGTCCCTGCAGGGGTGGCCCCGGCTGGCCTTTAAGGTCCCTCCCAAGCCAGCCCGTTCCGTGACCCGCAGTGGCGGCGGTGCCTGCGCTTCCCACTCGCCCGTGGGATGCTGTCCCTCGGGATTGGCCCCCGGAGTCCCTCTGGCCGCGCTCCCGGGTGCTGTGGCTGTGCCGGGAGGGTTTGGCCCCCGGGCGCTGCTTGGCTTCGGGAAGGAGCCGCGTTCCGTCCCTTGGGGCGGCTCCTGCTCTCTCCCAAATCCCTGCGAGCGCCGAGCGCCGAGAGCCGGAGCCTTTTCCACCCGAGGAGGGAGCCAGGGCCGAGCAGGAGAGCCCCGGGCTGAGCTGGGCTCCGCTGCTCTAAGATGGTTCCTGGCCCGCGCTGATCCGGGATTATTTTTGGTCCGTCTGGCTGCAGCCCCTGGGAAGCGTTCCCAAGTCCGTGGGCACGAGCAGAGCGGGATCCACGCGCGGGGCCGGGCTGTGCCAGAGGCTCGGGAATGCTGGAATGCTGCTGGAATGGGGGCAGTGCCCTGCTCCCAGCACAGCCAGGCCAAACGGCCGGGTTGGGGCTGCAGCTGGAGCCGTGGGGATGGAGGCATCTCCTCCTGGAATCCCAGCCCCTTGGGATGGAGGCATCTCCTCCTGGAATCCCAGCCCCTTGGGATGAAGGCATCTCCTCCTGGAATCCCAGCCCGTTAGGATGGAGGCATCTCCTCCTGGAATTCCAGCCCCTTGGGATGAAGGCATCTCCTCCTGGAATTCCAGTCTGTGGGGATGGAGGCATCTCCTCCTGGAATCCCAGCCCGTTAGGATGGAGGCATCTCCTGGAATTCCAGTCTGTGGGGATGGAGGCATCTCCTCCTGGAATCCCAGCCCGTTAGGATGGAGGCATCTCCTCCTGGAATCCCAGCCCCTTGGGATGGAGGCATCTCCTCCTGGAATTCCAGCCTGCGTGGCCTCTCCTCCTGCTATGATGGACTTGGAGAAGGGGGACAACGACTGCTCAGGGGTTTGGGCTTTTCAAACTCCCCATGTGCACCCCCTGGGATGATCCCTGAGGAATTTTGCCGTGCTCATCCCTCAGATAAAACATCCCAAATCAGATAAAACACGCCAGATCTTTATGGGGGCTGCAGTGGATGATCTCCAGAGGTCCCTTCCGACCCCACCCATTCCAGGGGGCTGTGATTAACGGGAATGAAGCTGCTTCTTGGAAAAACCTCTCTCCTCCAGCATTCCCAGCATTCCCACCTTCTCCTCAGTCCCTTTACCTCCACGGAAGCCAGGTTTGGCTCGAGGCAGCCAAGCTCTTCATTCCCAAGCCCAGCTGTTGGGTTTCCATCTCCTCCAGCCCTCCCTCACCCTGGGGTGACGCATCCAGAGGCTCCCGTTCATCCCGGGGCTGTGGGGCTGATCCCTGGCTCTTGGAAGGGACTGGAAGGCGTTGACGTGGGCATGGATAACAGGAGGAACAGGGAGGGCAGAGAAGGAAAGAAATGTTTCCACTGCTCCTGGCATCCAGGGGAGAAGGTCACTGTGTCCAGTGGTCTTGGAGCTCTCAGGGGCTGGAGTGAGCAGATCCAGTTGCAAGAATTCCTTGCAGTCAGATCCCTTTGGCTTCTGGGGAGGCTGAAGAGCCCAAATCCCCAGGGCCCCTCAAAAACAGAGGGCAGGTTCCCAGGCGAGGAAAGGCTCCTGCAAGCCCTGCTGCCCCTCAAACCCTCACTCGGGGCAGCACCCCCGAATTCTGGCTTGGCCCAGTTCCCAGCGGCTCCAGAGAGCTGGGATCACCCTGCTCCCTCCTTCCCCTCCTGCCCTCTGGGGCCGCTGCTGCGGGAAGAGAAACCCCCTGGGGTAAGGGCAGGGAAATCTGTGCAGCTGGAACCGGATCAGCTGCGGAATCGTTGTTTTCCTGGCCCTGGGCAGGGCAGGGCTGTTCCCAGGGAGGGATTCCTGGTGGGCAGCGCAGGGGGAGCTGCCAGGGCTGGAGCTGCTGCCCCGAGGCTTCCCGGGCTCCCTGACCATCCCCTGGTTCGTGTCCAGATCTCTCCTTCCCAGCCCTGCAGCTGGAAATCTCCTTCTTTGAAACCTCTCTTTTCCAAGCCCTCGGGATGAGAAGTGGGACCTGTTTTAAATGGTGTCCTGCTGGGCTTGGAAAGCCTCAGATGTCACCAGCCAGCTCCTGCAGAGCCCAAAATCCCAGGGGTGCTCCTGTGGATTCCCCAAAATGGTGCTGATCCCCAGTCCTTGAGACAATTCTGGAGAGCTGCAGCTCTGGATTGACACTGGGAGGTTGGACCTGAGGATCTCAGAGGTTGTTTCCAAATGGAATAATTCTGGGAGCTTCCCTGCCCTGGCTTTTGCTGCTTTAGGGCCTCAGGACTCTTTGCTGCTGTGGAATCTCCCTTTGGGAAAGGCAGATCAGTCACAATTCCAGGTTTGGCTCTCTCAGAGTGGCCGAAGGGATGACCCAAGGGGGAAGTGTCCATTCTTGGAAGCTGCCTGGATCTGGGTTTGTTCCACACTGCGGGCACGTGGGCGACCTTGGCGACTGCGTTCTGTGGAATTACCTCCTCTCCAAAGCCACGCACTGAACATTTAATCCCATTTATCCCTGGTGTCCGTTTAACAGCTCAGGACACCATTGCAAATATTTGCTTTGGCTTTGCCTTCACAGACCCCCAGCTTTCCCTTTCAGGGAGATAACCCAATTTCAGCCTGGGATCTCTCCTGCTCTGGGCCTTCCCTTGGCTCCAGGGCTCGTGGGAAGGAGTTTGGGTAGAACTGGAATTAAAATCCAGCTGAGCTCAGCTGTGTCCCGTGGGCTGGACTGGCAGAGTCCCTGGGCACCACCCCAGGCACTGCCCTGGACACTCAGGCTGCTGAGGGAGGCTTCCGAAATTTGGATGTTGGGTCTGGATGGAGGGAAATGGACAAATGTTGAGGATTTGCTGTTGGATTTGAGGGCGGAGCAGTGCAGGGTCCTGACCGCTCTCCTGTGGGAAATCCTCCCCGGGGTTCCTGGGCTGGCTGCAGCTCTGCTTCGTTTGTTCCTGGGAAGAATTTCTTTCCCAATGCGCGTTAATCGGAGTTTTCCTTTCCCACACCTTTTATTCCAGCTCCCAAAGCCTTTTAGAACGTTTCCCTGCCGTTCCTGCAGCATTTTGTCCACGGCAGGAGTGTGGGGAGGGACAGTCACATCCGAGGACTCAGGGGACAGTCACCAACCCCGACCTGGCTTTTCCCCTTCCCTTTGGGCATTTTGCACCACCTTGCTGGGTTAGTGCTTGGGATGATCTCCGAGGCGTTTTCCAGCCCTGACAATCCTGGGATTTTTCCTTGCCTGTGCCTCCTTTTCTCCCTCCATCTCCAAATTCTGCCATTTCCCAAATGGGGCGAGGAACCAGAACCACGCCACAAGTTCAGAGAGAGAAATGGGGCTCAGGTGGCTTTTTAGGGAGTTTTTTTAAGCTCTGGCAGATAAAAGTGCCCAAACTTGGTTCAGTTTCTCTTAAATATCATCCACACGTGGCACAAGCCACTTCCTGTGGGTTTTGTAGAATCCCAGAGTGGTTTGGCTTGGAAGGACCTCAAAGATCATCCAGAATCCATTAAAACCTTGGGACTGGGAGGGAGGAGCTGCTCCCAGTGACTCCAGGTGCCCAACACGAGCTGTCCCTGCTCAAGGGCGCTTGGAAAGAGGCTCCAGCAGTTCAGGCCAAAGGTCGGGTCTGTTTCTGCTGGAATTATATTTATTTAGAGCTCATTCCCATCTCAGCCTCCTTCAGTAAAGGGGAAAGTATGAAATAAACGCAAAGCAGGGATTAAATGCAAAATAAACAAGCCTCTTATCCAGCCAGGCTTTCCCAAATAACAATTAATAAAGGGATGGGGAGCGATAAATCACAGCCCAAGCCCGGCTTTAATCTGGCCTTAAACTCATTAAAGGAGAGACGATTTCAAATGAGCCTGTCCTGGCGGGCCCAGCCCTGAGAGATCCCGTTCTGAGGCAGGGCTGGGGTGGGATTACGGCTCTGGGCAGTTTCCAGGAGCTGGGATGTGCGGAGCAGAGGGCAGAGCAGGGATGCTTGGCCTGGGCCGTGCTGGCCCTGCCGTTTCCAGCACCTCGGGGCTGCCTGTGCCTCCAGCGAGGAGTAAGGCCTGGCTCTAAACACAGCTCATTACGTCGAGCCCCTTAATTAAGAGCTGGCCCCTGCCAGGGAGAAGATGGATGGGGAGAGGACGTCGGGAGAGGCCTTTGGGGGACCCCTGCCCGGGCCCGGAGGTGGCCAAATTGTGGGAAAAGGGAACGGGAGCAGCTTCCAGCTGATTCTGACACCTCCTCGTTTTCCAGGGGGGAGTGGAGAGGGAGGTGCAGGAGCTGAGAACGGGAGCTGAGGGAGGCAGGGGGATCCTCCATCCTCTCCCTGAGCCTGGATCTGGGGCACGAATGAGCCTGGAGCTGACTCCGGGGTGGTGTCAAAGATCAGGGATGGAGCTCCCCCAGCTCTGGGTGTCCTCAGGGAGGCCACAGGTGATTTCCAGCAGGATCTGCGTCCGAGTCCATCCCCGACCTTGCAGTTCCAGCAGAACCTTAGGGATTAAAAAGGTTTCAAAGCCACGTGGAGGTGGCAGCTGGAGACGTGGTGGGGACCGTGGTGCTGGCTGATGAGCTCAAAGGTCCTTTCCAGCCTCAGCAATTCCATGATTCTCTGAACCAAGGTGCTCCCAAGAGGCAACAGAAGCTGAAATTTCCCAATTTTTAACTCGATCCTGGATTTCAGGGAGCCAGAACCCCTCACTGGGGGGAAAAATCAGCTTTAACTACAATGACTGAAACACTAAAAAAACCAAATTAGCAAAAGAGCCCCACATTTCCTTCTCTAAAGGCGCAGCTGGAGTTCTGCCCCTGTGATCCAGCCTCCTCTGGAGCACATTCCCGCTTCCAGCTCCACGTCCCCCACACGTCTCAGCCAGGGCTGGAATACTACGAACAACACCAGGAACAACGTGGAGGCAGCACTTGGAAACCTCTGACTCGAGACTTTTGTTCCTCAATTTTCCTTGGGCGCTGATTTATGTTGTGAAATGGTTGATCTTGGCCTCCTGGCCGTGGCTGGGTTCTCTTGTTTTTGGCAGGAATCGTGAGGGAGAATATTGGAATGGTGAAGGAATATCTGGCAGGGGAGCGCTGAGGTTGTACGGGTTTTGTCTGGAAGTTTTAAGGGCTGCATTTGAAGTTTTGATTTATTTCAGAATTTAAGGGGGGAGGGGGGAAATAAAATGGAAGAGTTGGTAGTGCTGCTTTCCAAATGAAAGTGTGAAGTCGTTCCTGGAAATCAGTTGGATTTTTAGTCTTTTTTTCAAGGAAAAGGTTCCTTGCTGGTCCGCAGGGGTTGAATTAAATGTGCACCAATAAGGGAGATTTTCCTACCATCACCCATAGGAGATGTGGGGAGAACTCAGTAAAGGGGAAAAATGCTCTTATGGACAAAGGAAAGGTGTTTAACGAGATTTTATAGATCCCCTCCCTTGCTAAAGAAACGTAAAATAGAAAATTATCAGGATTATTGGGATTGAACTTGGCATTTCCCAGAGCAGCTGGAACCCAACCCCTGCACAGCCTTTGCCAGACTTTCCTTCTGTTTCCCTTCATTCCTTTGATGAAAATGAATAAGAATAATTTAAAAAATTAATTCCATCTCCCAGGGGTGAGGCCCTGGAAGAGAATTCCCAGAGAAGCTGTGGCTGCCCCATCCCTGGAAGTGTCCAAAGCCAGGCTGGAGCGTCCTGGGAGAGTGGGAGGTGTCCCTGCCCGTGGCAGGATGGGATTTGGATGAGATTTGGGTGGGATTTAAGGTCCTTCCAACCCAAACCAGTCTGGGATTTTATGATCCCGTGTTTCTACGTGCTGAGTTTGGAATATTTTTGTGCTGGCGAAGTTACACACCCAAATTTCTGTTGGAACTTCTGGGGTTTGTGGCTTTCCCTCGCGGCACAGACATTCAGCACCTCTCACCTCTAAACCCCAGCTCTCAGAACCAAAAATAATTTGAGTTGTTGGGACTTGAATCCATTCCTGAGAGTCCTCAGGAGCTGCTTTGGAGAACCAGGGATGGGTTCCAGGTGGGAGGAATTCAGAGCCCCCTTTGCAGGACCTTGTCATTGTCCCCACATTGAACAGGGGCAGATCTGACTTTTCCAGGAGGATTTCTGGGATTTTCCCTTCTCAAATTCCTCATCAAATGCAGCCAGGCCTGGGGGAGCGAGCAGAGAACTGCTCAAAGCGAGAATTCCCTGAAATAAATCCTTGCAGCGTTTCCTGGGGGGATCTGGTCGGCCCAGCAGCAGGAGGACACAACTGTGCCGAGGATCCCAAAGCCAGCATTGTTCGGGATCTGTTCCCACGCCCTGCACAATCCCAAATCCCTCTGGGGCGGGGGGAAATGCTTTCCCAAAACCCACCCTGACATTTGGCACCAATTATTGCCCCCTGGTGATCCCCACTGAGGCCGGGGGGGCCCCGAGCTGTCCCCAGTCATTGTCGGAGCTGATCCCAAGGGCGCAGCAAAATCCGGGCACGGACCAAAACCGGGGCTGATCCTGAATTGGAGGGAAAATCTCCAGCTTGGATGGAGAGGTGGGATCATTGTCCCTGGAAAACCACAGGCTGAAGTCATCCGCATTCATTCGATTTGCCTCTGAGTTTCACAATGCGAGAAAGGCCGCGGGGGGGTCACAAATAATCCCAAGAGAAACTTCCCTGTCTCTTCCTTAAAGAAGCTTTTCCACGGAGAGAAGCCGTCCCTTATTTCGGCCCTCATTACCCTGGAATTAAGTAAATTTTCACTGGTGAAGCAAAAGGTGGCTCTGGATGGTTGGGAAAACTCGGAGTCTGTGGCCATTCCCAAAGTAGGAGGAGGTTGGGAATTGGCTGAACCTGTTCCCGCAGGGTTTGATTTTTCCCACAAATTTTTCTTAGGATGAGACTTGAAGACGGAAAAACTTTCCAGTAAGGAGAGGGACAGGGAAGATGGGAACTGGGAATTCCACTGTCCCCTGTCGGAGCGGCTGCTCCCCGAACTGGAGGAGCTGGCAGAGCAGGAGAGGGATTCCATGGCTCGAGTTACGCAGAGAATACAGAGAAATAGAGGGAAAATAACCGGGAAATATCGGGACGTTCCCAAAATGCTGGGAAAGCTGAATGGATCCCAAAGTTAGGAGACTGCGCTGGAGCAGGACAGGGAGAAGCAGCTCCCCTGGAATCCGAGCCTGCAGAGATTCTCAGCCTCCCTCTCCAGCCTTTCCCAGGGTGGGACAACACCCGGCAGGACCGGGCCCTTCCCGGGCCCTTCCCGGCCCCTTTCCCAGTCCCTTTCCCAGCGCCCTTCCTGGCCCCTTTCCCAGCCCCTTTCCCAGTCCCTTTCCCCGTCCCTTTCCCAGCCCCTTTCCCGGCGCCCTTCCCGGCCCCTTTCCCAGTCCCTTTCCCAGCGCCCTTCCTGGCCCCTTTCCCAGCCCCTTTCCCAGTCCCTTTCCCTGTCCCTTTCCCAGCCCCTTTCCCGGCCCCTTTCCCAGCCCCTTTCCCAGTCCCTTTCCCTGTCCCTTTCCCAGCCCCTTTCCCGGCCCCTTTCCCAGCCCCTTTCCCAGTCCCTTTCCCTGTCCCTTTCCCAGCCCCTTTCCCGGTCCCTTTCCCAGCCCCTTTCCCAGTCCCTTTCCTGGTCCCTTTCCCGGCCCCTGGCCGCACCGCGGTGCTCCCGGTGGCCTTTCCCAGGTTCCCGCAGCCAGGTGCCACCCGTGTCGTGTCCCCTGGGCAGGGCCGTGTCCCCGCTGGGATTGGTGTGCGTTTGGGAGGCTCCGGCTGCCAGCGTTTCCCATCCCGCATTTCCCATCCCGCATTTCCCATCGGGCGTTTCCCATCCTGCATTTCCCATCCCGCGTTTCCCATCCCGCGTTTCCCATCCCGCATTTCCCATCCCGCATTTCCCATCCGACATTTCCCATCCCTCATTTCCCATCCCGCATTTCCCATCCCGCATTTCCCATCCCTCATTTCCCATCCCGCGGCTCTGTTCCAGCGGTTTTCCCTCTTTTCCCAGCTCTCTGCCAGGGCAGCGCTCGGTGCCATCCATTGAAATTCCCGCTGGCTCCGTCCCTGTTTCTCTCTGATCCCGGTGTTTGTTTAAAGAGCACAGAGGCGATGCCGAGCGTTTGTTTTCCCTCTGTCCTTCCTTAGCAGCGCTCTTTTGGTCGCACTCGCCTCATTTGCATAATTCTCATTAGCTAATGAGCCCTTTTGGTGGCACAGAAGGTGAGAAGGGGCGACCCAGCCATGGAAAAACGCTCCAGGACTGCGCCCGCTCTGGGAAAAACCCCCGAGGAGGCAGAGCTGAGAGTGAGGAGGGGGAAAAAAAAACCCTCTGGGTTTTTAAATTTAATTTTGAATTTAATTTTTAATATATTTTAAAAATTTTTAAATGATGTCCTCATCCCTGGAAGTGTCCAAGGCCAGGCTGGACGGGGCTTGGGGCAGCCTGGGGTGGTGGAAGGGGAGGTGGAATTCCATGAGTTTTAAGGTCCTTCCAACCCAAACCATTCGGTAATTCCATGATTTTAAGACATCCCTTTTATCCTGACCTTCTTTCTGATGGAAATGAGAGATCCCAGCTTGTGTTTCCCAGCACTGAGCAAACTGCTGAGAATTCTAAAAGCAATTTTATCCCAAATTTGCTGAAGATGCTGTTTGGTTTTTTTTTCCCTTACAAACCAGCGTTGTCCTTCTGGAGTTATTGCTTTGGAATCTCGTTCTCTTCTCCCCCTGGGTCATTCCTGGGACATCATTAATCCCAGCCCGTTCCCAGTGGATTCTCCCCGTGGTTTATTTTGAAACTCTGCTAATTTTTAGCAGATGCTGAGCAAGGTTCACTCTGGGAGGAACAATTGGCATCTTTGAGTTTCACCCTCCATCTCCCAGGATCCCTGCACGGAATCCTCGCATGAATCCTTTTTAGAAAGAGGGGTGTCTGCCCCCTAATTAAAAATACTCCACTTTATCCATTCCATCGAACTCCCTTCTCTCTCAGTCCATGGGATTGATGCCACATTCCTCTTCCATCACTGATTTTAACCAAAACCCCCCAAAATTCTAAATGGGAGCGAATGGAGTCTGGAGGGAAGCGTCCCACAGGGAGCTCTTCCCTGCTCTCCTGCAGAGCCTGGATTTATCCAAAGGCACTGAGCCAGAGGGAAAAACCCCAAACTGTGTTTGATTTTCAGCCCCAACGTCTGTGGCTCGAGGTTCCATTCCTACTGCTGTCCCGGCTGGAAAACTCTGCCTGGAGGGAACCAGTGCATCGTCCGTGAGTATCCCTTTATCCCTTTATCCATTTTATCCATTTTAACATTCCCTGCTCCGAGGGAGCTGCCAGCCCTGTGGGAAGGAATTCCCAGCTCCCACTGCAGAGCTCAGGACGGGGCAGGAGCAGAGCTTGTGGGAATTCCCAGCTCTGCTAATCCCGATTAAACTGGGGTGGCTCCAACTGGTCCCAGTTATTTGAGTCAGCCTTTAATCCTCTCCCAACGTGTCACCGTGTCCCTTGGCAGTGCCTGCTTTGGGACAGGAGGCTCCCGAGGAAGGGATTTCCCGCTGTTTCCGATGGAATCACTCACTTGGACAGCGGCCGATGGTGACACTGCAGACCTGGTGTCCCCAGAGGTGTCTCCCAGCAGGGATCTGCGTCTCTGAGGGGCCACGACTGAGATAAATCCCACCTGGGCTGGGAGCTCTCCCTGCTGTCTGGGCTCTCCGGGGCTGGAGAATCCAGGAATGGGCTGATGTCCTGCATTTCTGTAGGATAAAGGAGTCCCTGCGCAGGGATGGGATGGGATGGGATTTAAGGTCCTTCCCTCTCCTGCTCTGCCCGCGGAGGAGCCCCAGCCCCTCCCTGGGTGATTCCTGTTCCAGGGGATGAATCCAGAGGCAGGTCTGGGAGCGAGTTCCCGTGGTGCTAATCCCAGTGTCCTTCTGTGCCTCCAGCGATCTGCAGGAATTCCTGCGGGGATGGATTCTGTTCCCGGCCGAACATGTGCACCTGCTCCAATGGACAGCTTTCGCCCAACTGTGGCTCAGCTGGAGGTGAGGGAATTCTCCTGGTGATCCCAGGGGTTCCGCGCTCTCCCAAAAGGGAACGGGATGGAACCTCTGCGGTTCTACCCTGAACCAGGCAGAGCTCACAAAATATTCCACGTTTTGGGGTGCTCTCCCTGAAGGCTTTTCCTGCAGAAATAAACGGGATTTTAGAGTCTTTTAAGGTCTCAGATGGAGAGAGACACCCCAGGAATTAATTTTCCATCGGCGCCCGGCTGCAGAGGAGCCTTTGTGATAAAGCGACCCCTCAAACCCGCAGTCAGGGGGTGCCTGGGAGAGGGAAATTCCCGGGATCTGCTTCCCAAGCTCCGCGTTGTGCTCCAGATCCCCCGGGAGGCAGCGGAGCCCGCAGCCCTCGGGAGGGGAAGGCGCTGGAGCCACGAAACGCCGGGAGTCGGGGTCCATGTGGGACCAATCAGGGAGGAATTCCAGGAATGCCGAGAGCCGTGCATCCATCTGGGCACGGCCCTGGCATTCCCGGGAGCCTGGGCTGGATGTGGGGGGGGCCCCTCTGCGGGGGCTCCTCCAACCTGGAATTCGCTGTCGGGGGCTGGATTTCTGTGGAAAAGCAGACAAACTGCGCATTCCAGAGGCAAGAAAAGCCACCGTGCCTCCTCTGGAATAACAAGGAGCGGCGTTTCCCGCTCGGATTCCCGCTCCGGGGGGCAGAGATGTTTCGGGAATCCTCCGAAGGGGCCGTTTAGGTGCAGTAGTGAGTGAGCAGAGACAGAAACCCCATAGCTGATCCCTGCCGGAGCCGCTCATCCCTTCCAATAAACTGTAGGACTAATCCAGGATCCCAGATCCAGCCCTGGGAAAAGTTAACGAGGACGAGCTGCCATCCTCCTTTTCCTGTCATTTCTCCTTTTCCTACAACTTTGGCCTCTGCCACTCTGGCAAATCCTGACAAAGCCTTGAAATTCCCGGTTGGAAGATGCTCTTCTGCATTCCAGATCCGCAGGGGGCTCCAGCAGTGCCAGGCTTGGACAATCCAAGGCTGGACAGGGCTTGGAGCAACCTGGGCAGTGTGAGGTCCCTGCCTGTGGAAGGGGTGGAATGGGATCAGCTTTAAGGTCCCAGGGATTCCCTGAAAAATCAGATGGCGATGGGACCTCATGGATTTTGGGATCATGGCAGGAGTCAGAAATGGGACCTGAAGGGGTGTTTGCCAGTTAGCTGGAGATTTCTGGGCGAGGATCAGGGCCCTTCCTGTGTCCAGAGCCTGGACCCCCGAATTCCTCAGCTCCACCGGAGCTCATCCTGAGCTCCCTGCGGTGAGGGGCTCGGGATGTGCGGGGAGCGGCCGTGCCGGGGGGCAGCTCTGGCACATGGACCCTTCCCAGCCCCCTCCGTCTCCGGGCAGCCTCCCAGATGTGCTGGAATTGCTTTCCCAGGGCTGTCTGAGTGAGGTGAGGGCTGCAGGGAAGCGCATTCCAGCTTGGAGCCTTTTCCCAGTAGGAACAGCCTCGTGTCTGATGATCCAGGCAAGGCTTTGAAGCCTCGAGCTGCGTTTCCTGAAGGATTAAACTCCCATCTAAATGTGGGCTGATCCCCGGCCATGGAGCAGGAGGAAGACGAGGAGACATCGGGACGGATCCAAACCAGCCCCGGATCCGATGTCCAGCCCTTGTGCCGAGCACTTGGAGCACTGAGAATCCCCAGCCCACCCCTCCCTGCTCCCAGAATTCCCACAAACCAGGCAGCAGCCACGGAATTATCCCGCTTGGACTCTTGTGAGTCCTGCTACTCCTGGACAGGCTCTTGGCTCTTCCCAGCCTGGAATTGGTGTTGGAGGAGCCGTGGCTGAGCCTCCGCTCCCGCAAATCCGGCCCCTGGAGCTGCCAGGTCCCGGCCCCTCCTCTCCCGAGCCCAGCTCTCCATGGGGTTTTGATGTGAAATCCACTTTTCACATGACTCGCTCCAGCCTCGGGCCCTTGCCCTTGGAGCGGTCACACCTTCCCGAGGAGGGATGTGTTGTTCCAGGCGTTCCAGAGGGAAAGCTGTGTTTGTAACTCGGTGTTGAGCTCCGAACCTCCCTTTTTTTGGGGCTGCTTTAATCCCAAATTCCTTAAACATCATGGAGCCAACACTGTGTGTCCACAGCAGGATAAAACTTCCCGATTTATTTACTGCTATTGTTTTCCTGCAGTGCCTCAGTCACATCCAGTGGGTCATAATCCAGTGGGAAAGCTGAATTCTCACATGGGAGAATGGAGGATTCGTGCTTTTCTTTCCAAATTCCTTTTTAAAAGCCTCTCCTAGTAACTGGATCTTGCCAAGGAGGCCACGTTGTGTTTGCAAAAGGAGGAGAAATATCTTAAAGTTGGTGGTTTTCCTCCACCAAGGAAATTCCATGCCCCCAAGCTCCTCAGAAGGCTTTGGTAGCGAGGACTTTGGAAGATCTGACAGCCCAAAGTGTGAGAAGGGTTGAAAATGGAGAAATAATGGAAAAAAAATGATAAAAAGTGTGGGAAAATTTTGGAAAGGTGTAAAATCCTGAAAGAAAACGTTGTGACAGGGCTGTCAGAGACAGGGAAATATCTGGAATTGTGCCCTTGTTTGCAGGAAGTCCTGCAGGAAGGACGAGGCTGGAGAGGTTTAATTGGGGTGGATCCCTTAACGAAGTGAAGGATGGATGCCTTTGGTTTGTGTGGGACGAGGGTTGGGATGGAGATCAGGGAAGGTTCTTCTCCAGAGGGTGCTGGGCACTGCCCGGGCTCCCCATGGAATGGGCACGTTCCCAACCCCGCCAGGGCTCCGGGAGCGTTGGGGCTGCGCTCCCAGGGATGCCCGGGGCGGGATTTTTGGGCTGTCTGGAGTCAGGAGCTGGATCTGTGACCCCCGGGGTCCCTCCCAGCCCGGGCCATTCCGTACCCGAAGGAAGAGGCCGTTCGGTGTCAGCCGGGACAGGAATTCCCGGCCCATCCCGCCCCGGCGGCGATCCCGGGGTGACATTCCGTGTCCCTGTCCCTGTCCCTGTCCCCAGTGCAGAGCTGCAGCGTGCGGTGCATGAACGGGGGCAGCTGCTCCGAGGAGTCCTGCCTGTGCCAGAAGGGATTCACCGGCACCTACTGCGGGCAGCGTGAGTGCCGGGAATGGCAGCGGGAGTGGGAACGGGAACGGGAGTGGGAGCGGGAACGGGAACGGGAGCGGGAGCGGGAACGGGAGCGGGAACGGGAACGGGAGCGGGAGCGGGAACGGGAGCGGGAACGGGAACGGGAGCGGGAGCGGGAACGGGAGCGGGAACGGGAACGGGAGCGGGAGCGGGAACGGGAGCGGGAACGGGAACGGGAGCGGGAGCGGGAACGGGAATGGGAACGGGAATGGGAACAGGAGTGGGAGTGGGAGTTGGAACGGGAGCGGGAGCGGGAACG
Source organism: Callaeas wilsoni (assembly GCA_013398955.1). NCBI lineage: Eukaryota > Metazoa > Chordata > Aves > Passeriformes > Callaeidae > Callaeas > Callaeas wilsoni. Next base: position 43,524 of record VWPU01016219.1, read on the forward strand.
GGAACGGGAACGGGACCGGGAATGGGAATGGGAATGGGACCGGGAGCGGGAGCGGGAACGGGAACGGGAACGGGACCGGGAATGGGAATGGGAATGGGACCGGGAGCGGGAGCGGGAACGGGAACGGGAACGGGACCGGGAATGGGAATGGGAATGGGACCGGGAGCGGGAGCGGGAACGGGAACGGGAACGGGACCGGGAATGGGAATGGGAATGGGACCGGGAGCGGGAGCGGGAACGGGAACGGGAACGGGACCGGGAATGGGAATGGGAATGGGACCGGGAGCGGGAGCGGGAACGGGAACGGGAACGGGACCGGGAATGGGAATGGGAATGGGACCGGGAGCGGGAGCGGGAACGGGAACGGGAACGGGACCGGGAATGGGAATGGGAATGGGACCGGGAGCGGGAGCGGGAACGGGAACGGGAACGGGACCGGGAATGGGAATGGGAATGGGACCGGGAGCGGGAGCGGGAACGGGAACGGGAACGGGACCGGGAATGGGAATGGGAATGGGACCGGGAGCGGGAGCGGGAACGGGAACGGGAACGGGACCGGGAATGGGAATGGGAATGGGACCGGGAGCGGGAGCGGGAACGGGAACGGGAACGGGACCGGGAATGGGAATGGGAATGGGAGTGGGATGGGGATGGAAGTGGGAATGAGAGCGGGAATGTGAACAGGAGTGGGGATAGGAATGGGAATGGGAGTGGGAACGAGAATGAGAACGAGAATGGGAACGGGTAGAGGAACAGGAACAGGAGTGGGGATGGGAACGGGAATAGGATGAGGATGAGGATGGGGATGGGGATGGGAATCAGGATGGGAATGGCAATGGGAATGGGACCGGGACCAGGAACAGGAACAGGAATGGGAACAGGAATGGGAGTGAGGGTGGGAGTGGGAAAGGGCACCCAGGACACTCCAGCACCGTCTTCTCCTTCCCTTGGAATCTCAGCCCTCTCTCGTCAGCAATACAGACACAGCTCTGTATCAAAATACAGACATTTGACATAACTAAGAAATAATTCATTTCCCAGTATAAAATATAATATAGAATATAGAATATAGATTTTCTATTATCATATATTGATAATATATGAAATATGATATAGATATTATCAATAGATATAGATATAGATAGATATAGATAGCATTGCATATACTATCTATACTATATGTAATATATACATAATACAGAATATATAGATATGTTAGATATTCTAAGGTATGATATATTCATATGTCACGTATTATTATTTATGAGATAATACGTGCATAATATATTATACCTATTATATATGTTATGTATTAAATATATTATATATATTATATGCACTTATGTATTATATATACACTTATACATCTCTATAATTATATATTATCTTATTATTGTGATATAATTATATTTAGTACATTATAATTATTATATCATTACATGACTATTATAAATGATATATATTTATATTTTTAATATATATTCCACCATGTAAGAAGTCTTTAGTAAGAACTCTGCCCAATCCCTCTGAATCTCTTATCGATTAGATCAATTGGAATTTCCCAGGCAAATTCCAGATCCCTGGATCCATGTGGGAATCACTCCCAGGAAAGTCAATGAGGATTTTTAAAGACAAACCCCCCCAAACTCCCCCTCAGCTCCGCCTGATCCCTTGGTGCTGAAACCTTCCCAAAAGTTCAGCCGGAGGCAGAGGCTCCAGATGGAAAATTTCATCCTGAGCAGCAAAAGCTTGGGAAAATTCTGAGGAGCAGCAGCCCGGGGCTGGCTCTGGAACGCGCAGCCCTTGCTACGTGCTGCTCCCAGCTCCACCCCGCGTTCCCCCTCTGGCAGGACATCCCGGGAATGCTGCAGCCCCTGGGCCTGCACATCCCGGGAATGCTGCAGCCCCTGGGCCTGCCCCAGCGGGCACATCCCGGGAATGCTGCAGCCCCTGGGCCTGCACATCCCGGGAATGCTGCAGCCCCTGGGCCTGCCCCAGCGGGCACAGCCCGGCTCCGCGTGGGAATCGAGGCAGAGCCCGGGATCGGAGCCGGGACCTGGGCACCGGGGGTCCCTTCCCGCTCTGGAGATTCCACGAATCCATCATTTCAATCGGGAAACTTCCCTTGGCTCCAGCTCCGAGTGCAGGGTTTCAACTCAGGGTAGCAGGACTAAGTTAAATCAGGAATATTTTAGGTCAGGAATATTTTAAGCCAGGAATATTTTAAGCCGGTGACTATTTTAGGTCAGGGAACACCCGAGTGCTGCTCAGACCTCCGTTCCTTGCTTGGGCACGTGGGATTCGGTCTCTGAGCAGCCTCCCCTTCTCCCATTCCAACTGCTGGCATTCCTCACGCTTTTCCCGTTTGCATCCACTCGTCCCAACTGCGCCGCTTAAATCCCAGTGCTGACCTGAGGGAGCCGAGATTCCAGAGGCAGGGAATCCTCTCCAGTGCCATAGGAGTTTGTGGCCTTTGCAGAAAGGGGTCAGGCAGGAACAGGGAGACATTTTTCCGAGGAAAAAGAACAAAAATCCCAGATTTTCTCCGCGTTCGCCGCGCGAAGGCTCCGGGTGGGGGAACATGGAGCTGATATTCCAAGCTCCGATGCTCTGAGCACGGCGGAGGTGACCCTCCGAGCTCTGCCAGCCGCGCGTGTCCCGCTGAGGGGGCTCTGGGGGGCCGCGGCCATGGAATTCTCTGTTTTCCCTCGCAGCGGTGTGTGAGAACGGCTGCCAGAACGGGGGCAGGTGCATCGGGCCCAACCGCTGCGCCTGCGTCTACGGCTTCACCGGGCCCCAGTGCGAGAGAGGTAAGGAGCTCCGAGCTGCCTGGAATTCCGGGGCACGGCTCCCGGCCGGACCTCGCTCTGTGGGTTTGGGCCTGCAGATTCCGGGTTGTGCTGAATCGCGCCCAGCCCCGAGCGCCCCGGGGCGCTCCCGGTTGCGGGATGGGAATTCCGCGGGATGTGGCTCGGGGTGGCGTTGCCGGGTTTGTGCAGGAGCAGATTTGGGCTCTGTGGGCACGACCGAGGTTTGGCTGAGCCAGGGAATTCCTCCCTTTCCCGCTGGCTCGGATGGACACTCCCAGCTCTGATAGGATTTTTGGCAAGGCTCGGAGCGGCCCAGATCCGAAATGAAACCAAAACGTGTAGCCAGTGTTGAAGCTCCCAGATCTGAGATCAAAGCACCCTGGAAATGCCCTGATTTCCCGGCTCTGCCCTGTGTAGCTCCATGCCCACGGACTGGGCTGCTCCCGCCTGTCTCCCGGGATTTTCCGTGCTGGGGATTCTTGGCCATGCGGTTTAGAGGGTGAGACGGGAGCAGCAGGAGTGCACCCGACTCCACGGGGCTGTGCAGCATTCCCGGGGCTCCAAAGGCATCTCCCGGACTGCGGGGTGCGGGTGAGCCCCATCCAAGGGCTCTGCTGAGCTTTGAGCCTCACGTTTGTTGGCTGCAGGGAAGGGAAAGCTCCCTAAAAAACCTCGCCTCGTTCCAGTCTCCTTCTCTGTAGAATCAGGGAATCGTGGAATGGTTTGGGTTGGAAGGGACCTTAAAATCATCCAGGGACACCTTCCAGTGCCCCAGGCTGCTCCAGCCTGGCCTTGGACACCCCCAGGGATGGGACATCCCCAGTTTCTCTGGACAGTTCTCCTGCTCTCAGCTGAGGGTTGTCGTTAGAGACTCTTTAAACCCTCTCTTTGCCCTTTTCCAACACACACCCCCAGGAACTGCTTTAGTTATGGAAAATGGTGAGGATTTCTCTCTGGAGGGCTCTGCCTTGGGAGATTCCTTCCCCCTACACCTGAGCTCAGGGGCCCGGTGAGCTCCTCACTCTTTCTCCCTCACGGGGGCCTGCAGCACTGAGATTCCCAAATCCACCCAGACACCGGCTGCGTGTGAGCAGAGAGCTGGAAATTCCTGAAAGAAACTTCTGGAAAATCCAAGCGTCCTGTGCGTGAGCGTGGGGAAGGGCAGAGGCAGGGGCTGAGCAGGGGCTGACTTCGAGGCCGTTTTCAACGTACGAAATCCTCCACATAAAGGAGCATTTTCACAAAGCCCGCAGAGGTTTGGCTGAGCCAGGCTTGTGCGAGAGACAAAACAAGTCCTGCAGCTGTGTCCACACAGCTCCTCCCTGCCAAGGCAAACAGAGCCCGCTCTGCCCGGCTGGGAGCGGGAGCCCGGGCGCTGGCAGCCAGGTGAGCGCCTGGCACCGGCCTCCAGGGATAATCAGGGAGCCAGGGAACAGCTTCACCCTCCCAAGGGAAAACTGGGCTCCCGCTCCGTCCCCGGGGCTGTTGAGAGGGGTCCCTGAGCTGCAGAGTCCAGGATTTGTGTCCCGTTGCTCCGGGGGTGTTCGGGGGGATCCTTGGGAGTCTCCGTGACGAGATTCCAGCAGCAGGAGCTTCTGTAGCTCTCGGTGCAGCTCCAATCCTCCTTCCTAAGGATTTTCCTGGAGCGGGATTAATTCAAAGCAGGGCCTGAAGCCCTTTCTTCTCAGGGGGAAAGGACAAATCCCATCATGGAGCCATGGAATGTCCCGGGTTCTTCCAGATATGGAATTCTCTGGAGTAATGAGTGAGGAGCATAAACAAACACAAACAAACCACAAGAAATTCCACCTCGGGAGGAGGGAAAGCTTCTTTCCCAGGAGGTGGCGGAGCTGTGGACCAGCTGCCCAGGGAGTTTGGGATTGTCCCTGTCGGGAGGCTCCGAACCCACCTGGTTCCTGTGTCACCTGCTCCAGGTGACCCCGGCTCGGACCGGATGATCTCCAGCCCCAGAACTCTGGGCTTCTGTCAGCCCCACCCCGACAAAAAGAACTCATCCCCCCCGACCCAGGTCCAGCCAGTTCCAGATTTATTTTTGAATTTACATTGCTATTGCCATAACGAGAAATAATTTTAGCTTTAAATTAGAAGAAAGTGAATTTCTGAGTGCTGAGAGCAGCTCCAGTAAGAGGCTGCTTTGTACTGGGAGCAGAACAAACCCCCCTCACACCTCATCCAGGAAATTCCCCACTCCAGAGGGAAATACCCTCGGAGCCAGGGACTCACAGAACCCCAGCATCATTTCCTCCCCCTCCCCGACATCTTCGGGGATGAGGGACTGGGGGATATTTTGCGGAACCCGAGCTCCCATTACATCAGTGTGGGAGGAAAAGCTGCAGCCCGGGAGAGCCGAGGCCGTGGGGCCAGAGGCCAAGGTTTGCTCACGGTTTTACAGCAAAATGAAGGAGTTTGATGTCATGGCTCTGATCTCACCCTCCCTCCAGCAGGAAAAAATGACCTGGACCAAGTGACTGGGTTTGACTCAGGTGATGTTTGGAGCTCCTCCTGTGCTGCAGGGATGAGGTTTTGAATTTGGGGCTGTTTTTCCAGCCAAATCTTCTTTTTTATTGGAAAATCTTCTTTTTTATTGGAAAATCAGATTTTTAGAGGGACATCCTCCACCCTGGGAGGTTTCTCTGATCTGTGTGGCTCAGGAGGAGGCCCTTGGGGTGGGTTCTGCTCTTCGTGCTCCAAGGTTCCCAAAGTTTAACCAAAAAACCCGTGGGCGGAACACTTCCCCCCGAGCTGGCAGCCGCTGCTCCCAGTCCCGCGTCCGTGAGGGAATTGTGTCCATGGGAAGAAGAGAATCCTGTCCTCCTCCTTCATCTCCACCCTTCTCTGCCATCGAGGTGCAGCTTTTTATCCTCGAGGGTCCCCTTTGATGTCCCCGCAGGGAGGATCCCTGAGATTCCACGGCGTTTCTGTGTCCATAGATCCACCAAAATTTCTGGCAGATTTGGATTCCTGATTTTTGGGAGGGGGGCGGGTCCCTGTGATCCCAGGATTCCTCGGAACTCACACAATCCCAGCAAAGAGCTTTCCAGAGATCCCCAATTCCTGAAGTGCAGTGGGGAGGGATGAAGGAGCTCCTGCCCATCAATAAAATCAGGGAAACCCAACCAGATTTTTTGGAATTCCCACCTCAGTGGTGGCCTGGCCATCACCCTGTCCCAGCTCGTTATCCCAGGACAGGCAAATCCCGCAGAACCTCTGCCCAAAAAAGCTCCCATGGGAATTTCTGCTCCCTTTAGTCCTGTAAGGGACACTCAGGCCAGGAGGAATCCCCCAAGTTCAGCCACAGCCTGGCCACCATCTCCAGATCTGCTTTTCCCTGGGATCCAGGAGATTTCCCTGGGATCCAGGCGATTTCCCTGGGATCCAGGAGCTGTGGTCTCTTCCAAGGGACTCTGGGAAGTGCCAGGTTCCCACCTCAGTGCTTGGGAAGGGTCTGGAGCTCTGGGAGTGCCACCCCAGCAGCTCCGCTGACCAAGCAGGACACTCCTGACCCCGAGGGCTCTTCCAGGAGTTTCCGAGCCCTGCTCTGACGTTCCCAGCCATTCCTCCCGCTCTGGAACCACCAGCTCCGTGTTTCCCTGTGCTCTTTGTGCCTCAGGAGCTGCTCCTTGAAACTCTCTCGGGTTTCGGCAGGCCGAGACTTTGTCAGGAAACTGTAAAAATAGGACAGGAAAACTCAAAAAAAAGTTCTCCCTTTACAATTTCCTTTGGATGTGTTTTTCCAGCACTTGGAATGTCTGGCCTTAGAAAGTGCCCCCGCCAGCTTTTTCTTTTCTGCAAAAGTCCAAACAGTTAAACTTGAGGAATGTGGCTGTGTTTGGATGAGGTAAGGAAATGACGAGCTGGAGAAAGTATTCCATGAGAAAGGAGCCCCTCCGGGAGACCCTCGGGCTGCTCCCCAGCCCTGCCCCGACAGACCTGGCCCCAGATCCAGGCTGGAGAACACCTGGGAACAGCNCGGCCCCAGGGGCTGGAGAACACCTGGGAACAACAGGAACGATCCTCTGGGGCTGGGGAACACCTGGGAACAGCAGGAACGATCCTCTGGGGCTGGGGAACACCTGGGAACAGCAGGAACGATCCTCTGGGGCTGGCTCCTTCCCCAGGGACTGGGCTGCTGGCACTGGGGTGCTGATCCACAGAGGGACAGGACCCAGGGAGCGGTTCCCGTGGGCAGAGGGCAGGGCGGGATGTTGGGAAGGAATTGCTCCCTGCGAGGCTGCCGAGGGGCTGGGATGGAATTCCCAGAGCAGCTGCGGCTGCCCCGTCCCTGGAAATGTCCAAGGCCAGGCTGGAGCAGCCTGGGACAGCGGCAGGAGACCCTGCCTGTGGGACAGGGACGAGATGGGCTTTAAGGTCCTTCCCACCCCGAGCATTCCAGGATTCCAAGGTTTCTGTGTGGGCAGAGCATCCATTGCTCCACTGGGCATTTGATTTTACCCTGTCTCCTCTGTGATCCCAGTCTGTCCCAGTCCCAGTCTCTCC